>PVHP010008319.1:0-53154 GCA_004024765.1 Zapus hudsonius | reverse complement strand
CATGGCCAGGAGAACCTGGCTGAATACTAGGCTATCCATGGTCCCCTGTCACAAGGCCTGATCCAGACGACCCATGGAGGAGGTTATCCAGTGGAGGGGGGAGGGGAGGGCAGCGGGGAATTGGGGATAACAACTCATTGTTTGCCCACTAAATGTTGTAACTCATTATGGACAATAAATTAATAAAAAAAAAAAAATTCTTATTTGAAAACTGTTTTAGAAACATCAGGGAAAGTACAGCAATGTCTAGGAGATGTATTATTGCAAATAGAGAACCAGACATTTTGCGAACATTATTGAGAGCAGATTCATATTTGATAAAATTAAAATTTTTTGACTATAGAAATTTAACAACCTCCAATAATAAAATGTCAGATTTCTTCAAATATATCTTAATTGGGAATTTAACAACCTTTGATCTAAACCTTTTAGTTAATCTTTTAGTTTAGAAATATATATTAACTCATCACTGCCCAGGACCAGTCCTCTGGTTAGGAGGGGGTGGGTTTTCCCCTTGTCACCATAGGAATAGGAAATTGGATCAGATCTTTAATGACCTTCAAGCCTAATATCTTCCTGGACATCTAGCACTCCCTCCTTTCAAGAGTTGAGACCCTAAATTCATTCAGAAAATGGGTGTTGACTCAACCTAGCTGCTTCAGGTTGGAGTTGGTTCTGGAATGAAACTGACATTCCTGTCATGATCTGCCTTCTAGCTATCACCTGTACCCCTCATCCCACAGAGCAATCCTCTCACTCCACTGCATTTTTATCTTCTGACTCTACATGGCTCAGTACTCATTATAAATTTAAATATACCCTCCATATCAGTGGTTACAAGGTTCAAGCCTGGGTACCTGTTAATCTGAATCACCCATGGCATAGAGGTTCTCCTTTAGAGCAACAATAATTTTAAAAGAAATTTATAAGATAAAATCTGCCCCCAGTGACACACCTCCTCTAGGGACTAAGTAGGAATCTTAATAAAAAAAAATACCTGAGGCTATGGGTCCATTTACATTCCAACCACCACAATGATTCTATATTTCAGGACTTTATAGATGCTATGATTTTTTAAGGTAGGGTCTCGCTTTAGCCCAGGCTGATCTGGAATTGACTCTGTAGCCCTAAACTGGCCTTGAACTCACAGCAATCCTCCTGAATGCTGGGATTAAAGGTGTGCACTACCATGCCTGGCAAAAACTCAGATTTAATAAACACTTACAGCAATATTGTAGGATACAAAATCAGCACACAAAATAAGTAGTTTCTATAATATTCTAACAACAAATTTACAAAGAAAGAAATGAGGAAAATTATCCCATTCATATTAGCTGTCAAAATATAAAGTACCTAGGAATAAGCCTTACCAAGGGTTTGAAAGACCTCAACACAGAAAACTTTAAGACACTGAAAGAACAGATAAAAAAGTATGTCAACCTTTGCAGAACCCTTCCATGTTCCTGGATTGGCTGAATCAATATTGTGAAAATGTCTATATCACCGAAAGCCATTTAATGTTCAATGCAATTCCCATTAAAGTTCTAAAGGCATTCTTCTCAGAACGAGACTAAACAATCCAACAGTTTGTATGAAAACACAAAGATCATGTACAGCCAAAGTTCATTAAACCAGAAAGAACGTTGCTAAAGTTATCACAGCTCATGACCTAATACTATACTCTAGAGCCACAGAGACAAAGACAGCACGGTATTTGCACAAAACAGATGATGGGCTTGAATAAAGACCCAGAAGTAAACACACACAGCTGTGGTCACCTAATTTTCCACAAAAGAGTCAACAAGATACACTGGAGGAAAGAAACACAATCTATCTAGCAGACAGTGCTGGCAGCAATGGATATCCACGTGCAGATAAATCAAACTCGATCCACATCTCAAAAGCTGCACAAAGGCCAGTGCAAAAGATAACAAAATCTTAACTTGAAACCAGAAATGCTGAAACTCTGGTAGGAAAACATAGAAATTCCAGTGGAAGTTTGAGCATTGGTTAAAACTTTTCTGAATGGAATTCCAGTCGCATGTGGATTAGTGGTATTGCATGTGTATCAGTTACCTTCTTGATGCTGCAACAAAATAACCAACCAGAAGCAATTTGTAGCCTGAAAGGGATTTAATATGGCTTATAGTTTCAGAAAGTAGAGTGGGAAGCCAGCATTACCTCATTACACCAACAACAGGAAACAGTGAGAAAGAGAGGACGTAACTCCCTGGTTACCAAACCTCAAGACCCTCTCCTGTTGACACTCTTCCTCCAGCAAGGCTCCAACTTCTAAAGGTTCCACAGCCTCCCCAAACAGCACAACTAGTTGAGGATCTTTGAATTATTCAAACACAAACCTTTAGGGATCACTTATGTTCAAAAGCTCCCACATTCCGTTTCTTCCAACACAAGCTCCATGGGCATCTCATGGAGGAAAATGCATTCAGCCCAACTTAAAAAATCCTCATAGTCTTTATCATTGCCAAGAGTATTCAAAAGTCCAAAGTCTCACTGAGACTCAAGGCTGTGAGCTCTGTACAATCAAAACACAAGTTAAGACCAGGAAGCTGGAAAGGGGCTTTGAGGGAGAGAAGAGACAGAAAGGCTTAATGGGCCGGTATAGTATATGTGTAAGCAGTGGGTAGAACACTGGGCAGGGGGCTCATCTAAGGGGAGGGGATGGAGGAGAGGAAGTGGTAGGAAGAGGATTAATCAAAATTTAAGATTTATGAATAAGCTTGCTAGAAACCTACTGCTTTGCTAAGTAATAATATATGGTTTAGTTTAAAAAAGAGAGTGTTTTGGGCAGAAGTGCTGGTGGATAATGTTGTATCCAGAAGCCATAGATTGTTGTTAGAAAATTTCAGAGCCAGGGGTGGGGTACCTTCCAGCAAGTTGTTGGCCAGGGAGGACAAAACATTATAGGATATTGCCAAGGCTCTTGGTCTTAACCAGCAGTAAACCCTGAAAGCTTTATGGCCAGACAGACAGGCCAAATATACCAACTAGTACAATGGTTTTATGTCTGTTTTGAGGGAAACTAACTACTCTCTGATTGGACTTGAGGCCTGTTCCGTGGGAGAAAATTCCTGCCTGGGACTGAAAGCTTAATGAAAAGCCTAGGGCTGAGGAGGTCATGAACCCTATGGATATATAATGCTCAGCAAACTGCCCTTTAAAAACTTATGCTTGCCAGGCATAGTGGCGCACGCCTTTAATCCCAGCACTTGGGAGGCAGAGGTAGGAGGATCGCCATGAGTTCCAGGCCACCCTGAGACTACATAGTGAATTCCAGATCAGCCTGGACTAGAGCGAGACCCTACCTCGAAAAACCAAAATCAATCAATCAATAAATAAAAACATGTTTATGGGCTCAATAGATGGCTCGGTGGTTAAAGTGTTTGCCTGCAAAGCAGAAGGATCCAAGTAAAATTTCCAAGTACCCATGTTACAAAGCCAGATTCACAAGATGGTGAATGAGTTCCCAGTGACACGTCTTCAACAAGACTCTATTTCCTAAAGGCAGAGCAGAAAGATATGAAATATGTGAAGCTGAACAGAGAGGGAAATATTAACTTTCCAGTCTCAGTCCCTGAGACTTGAGCTTCCCAATGAGTACCACTTGAATACTTGACTCAAGTATTCAAATATATGAGCCTATGGGGTGGCATTTTACATACAATCTACCACAACACAATATTAATTTCTGGGCTGGAGAGATGGCTCAGCAGGTAAGGCACTTGCCTCCAGTGCCTAAGGCCCTGAGTTCAATTCCCCAGGACCCACATAGGCCAGACCCACAAGATGGTGGCCCTGGTTCTCTCTCTCTCTCTCTCTCTCTCTCTCTCTCTCTCTCTCTCTCTCTTTCTCTCTCTCCTTGAAAATGAATAAATAAAATATTAAAAAAATAAAATAAAATAATTAAAAAATATTAATTTCTTTTTCTGCATAGCAAAATAAAAACCCTATCAGTAAGATGATCAAAAATGTGAAAAAAGGGCTGGAGAGATGGCTCAGCGGTTAAGGCACTTGCCTCCAGTGCCTAAGGCCCCCGGTTCAATCCCCAGGACCTACATAAGCCAGACCCACAGGTGGTGGCCCTGTTGCACTCTCTCTCTCTCTCACTCTCTCTCTCTCTCTCTCTCTCTCTCTCTGTCCTTGAAAATGAATAAATAAATATTTTTTTAAATGTGAAAAAAATCTTCACCTGGAGTTGCTATCTAGAATATATAAAGAATTACAAAATTAAACACCAACCCCCCCCATAAAAATGGCCACTCAATAAATAAGTTACCGAAATGAATAGACATTTCTCCAAAGGGAAAAAAATACAATTAGTCAACAGATATCCTATAAAGTCATTAAAAATCCAGAGATTCTTAAGGCCTCAACAGTAGAGAAGACCTAAAACTCACCCATCATGGCTCAGGGATCTGAGGTAAAGAGGGGACAGAAAGATTGTAAGAGCCATGGTGGGGGGAGAGCACTCAGAGCTATCACCCCCCTCAGCAACAGCACACAAAGAAGGAACAAATCTGGCTACCTCTGGTACAATCCATAACCCCCCATACCATGGACTGGTCCAGCAAGCCCACTGAGGAGGACGCCTAGAGGTTGTGGACAGGGAGGAGGGAAATGGGGGTACCATCGCAAGACTTGCTCATGCAATGTATCTAATTATTGACAATAAATATGGAAAAAAAATTAACAAAATAAAAAAATTTAAAATTAAGTTATTTCAATACTCTTAGCCATCAGGGACTTGTGAATAAAAACCACCTTGACATTTCCTCTCTGCCTTTCAGAATGGTTTTTACCATGAAAGCTGATGACCGCAAATGCTGGCCAGGAGGTGGGGAAAAGGAACCCTTATTCACTGTGAGTGTAAACTGGTGAAGCCGCTGTAGAAATCAGTGTCAGGTTTTCTCAAAAAGCTAAAATTTGGGCTGGAGAGATGGCTCAGCAGTTAAATGTTCTTGCTTGTTAAGCCTGATGACCTGGGTTCGATTCCCCATTGCTCGTGTAAGCCATATGCACAAAATGGTGCATATTTCTGGAGTTTGTTTGCAGTGGCAAAAGGCCCTGGCACACCCATACTCTCTTTCCCCCTCTTTCTCTTCTTGCAAATAAATAAATATTTTTAACAAGGTAAAAATTTGAACTGTTATATAACCCAGCTATGGCATTCACAGGTATCTACTCAGAGGACTTCATACTACCGGATATTTACACATACATTCATTTCTGCTTTATTCATAATAGGTTAGCAATGGGCTCAACCTAGATATCCATCGACTGATGAGTGGATAATGAGAATGTGTTACATACATACACATTGGAATTTTACTCAGCTGTGAAGAAAAATGGGGTCATGAAATTTGCAGAACAAATGGATAGAACTGGAAAGACAAAAATTCCATGTTTTTTTCATAGACACATCCTAGCTTTTAATGTTTTGTGGATCTGAGAGTGAATATTGGATATGACACTGGATAGAAGATCGTGAGAGAAAAAAACGACACCACAAGACTGGGGTTGGGGAAGGGGAAACGACAAAACGTGTAGAACGAAAACAGAAAGAGGGTTAGGTTGGAAAGACATAAGGAGGACAGGAGAATGAGGGAGAAGAGAAGGGGAAGGAGAACAAAACAAAATTTGGCAAACCTAGCTCTTCATATGCTAATAAAATAAATCAATTTTCAAAATCATATAACCCTTGATCCTCTTCTTCCTCTTCAAAAATGAAATTAACACTAGGATATGCCATGAGAATTTATTAGTTCCTCATCATGCATGAAGTTAAGAATTACATACATCTCGGAATTAAAATGCAAAACACGAGAATCTGTGTTTTTGTCTCTTCTAATACAATAACTCTTTAGGAAGCAACAGTTTTCTGTCTGACCTGAGCAAAAGAAAGTTTGAAGAGCAGATCTGACTTTGAGCTGCATAGGAAAATCATGCTCACTGGTAGCGATGTCATAGTGCCCTGAACTTGTCACTCAGCCCTCATTGCATTCTGACATTTCCCATTTATTTCTCCCCATTGGTCTCTAAAAACTCATCTCTTCAGAAAGAAGCCAGTAGTTCAAATTGGCTGAGTAAAAGAAACAGAATGTCCCGATTGTGAAATATTCCAGAAATCACCTCAAATGTTTCTTGCTCAGACAATCCTCAGAGAAACCAAGAGCATAGAGATCCAGGTTTGCTCAGGTAGGCATGGTCCATAAACTCCCGTTGGCATAGGCTAACCCATTCTTACCCTGTGCCACTTTGTCCGCTAGGACAGTCATTAGAGCTCATGGGACCTTGATGGATGTCCACACTGATTAATGTACTTGAAGAGATTTTCCTCTTAGAATGCAAATGCAAGATATGTATCTTTGTATATGTGTATACACATATATACTTAAGAGCTAGGGCTGGAGCGATGGCACAGCGGTTAAGGTGCTTGCCTGCAAAACCTAATGACCAGAGTTCGATTCCCCAGTGCCATGTTCTAAAGCCTGATGCACAAAGTGGCACATGCATCTGGAGTTCTTTCGCAGTGGTTAGAGGCCCTGGTGTGCCCATTCTCTCTCTTTCTCTCTCTCTGCTTGCAAATAAATAAATAAAGATTTTTTTTAAAAAAAGAGCTAAAAATCTGAATAATTTGACTAAAACCTTTAGGAAGAAGAGAAAATTGCATGTAATTGTCAAGGTTGTCAATTCTTTAATTACCTAAATCAATCAGTCAGTTCCTAGAATCTGTAATACTAATGATTGAAGGAGTGGTCATTCATTACAGCAAATGTCACCTTGCTGCTGATAGAATGATCCATGCACAAAATTCATAATATTTAAAGTTTCTCATCTTTTACCCAGATGGATACGAGAATGTGATACATGCACGCAATGGAGTTTTACTCGGCTGTGAAGAAAAATGAGGTTATGAAATCTGCAGAAAAGTTTCTCTGTATTTCAAGGGTTAACCTAAAAGAACAATTAAGTTTAAAAATCAAAACATTTAATGTACATAAGTTGAATTAAGTGACTGGTATTTTAGCATCTTGAAAGGACTAGAGAGTACGCTTTTAGTGTCTTGAAAACGAGAAAGGATTCACACTGGTCTTTCTGGTTTTACTTTAAATTTCTCAAAATTAAACACACAGGCTTGTCCATCAGGATTTTAGTCTCCACGTCTCAGGTGTTATTTTGCTTTGATATAACTCATCTTCAACTTCGTGTTCCTTTACTGAAGTCATTTTTCTGCCAGCTCTCTTTCTCTCTCTCTCTCTCTCTCTCTCTCTTTCTCTCTCTTCAGTGGGAAAAAAGGACCCTGGCCTCAACCCTGCAGACGACAGGTCTGAAAAGCCTCGTGGAGACCTCCTCATCCACAGTTCAGGGCTCCATTTCCATTTCTCCTATTCCATCATCACGGTTCCATGGTCTTCTGACGTGCGTATCTTCAGTCTCATAAAGATTCTTTCATCTGTTTTGTGTTATTTGGATCAAATGTTTCATGAATAATATCTTTAAATTAAAAATGAGAGGGCTGGAGAAATGGCTCAGTGGTTAAGGCAGTTGCCTCCAGAGCCTAAGGACCCTGGTTCAATTCCCCAGTACCCACATAAACCATATGCACAAAGTGGCATATGCATCTGGAGTTCATTTGCGGTGGCTCTGGTGTGCCCAGATTCTCTCTCTCTCTCACTGTCTCTCTCTGCTTACAAAAATGAATAAATAAAATATTTTTTTAAAAATGAGAAATTTATTTGTAGCTGACTCTATTTAAAGACATATGTAAAAACTTATCTTGGTAAAGATTGTATATATATATATATACCCATATGCATATATACACACAAAAATTTATCTTACATAAATATATGTATATATGTATACACACACATATATACACATATACACACATCTATCTTTAAATGAAGATTTTTTTAATTAATCAGGGAAATTGATAAAAACTAAACATGTTATATTATTTTATTGATAACTCTGTAGAGTTCTCCTTGGAGTCACTTCTTAGAACCCCAAAGCATAAAGGACAATGTGTCTAGAGAGTTGTTCTTTCTTTCTTCATGTGTCACAAAATAATGTTATTTCCACATACAGCAATTGTGTCACGCTGAAGATGGACGTTTCCCATACAGAGCACTCCCATGTAATCGGCAAAAGTAGGAAACAATATTAAAAAGATGATGGGGGAAAACAGGGTATCACATCCATTTTCCGGATTCTAACAGGAATAACCAAGCAGAGCAAAGCAACCAAATGATTTATCTGATTTTTTTCTCTTTGGGACTGAACATATCTATTCACTTACAGTGGAAAGTAAGGCCCAGTCCCTTGGGTGTTCCAACTATTATAAGGCTCAGGGATTTTGTTCTAGCAAATTCAAACCTCCAGGACTCAGCGATGATACGATTGGAGCTGTCCAGCCCAGTCACTACATAGAGACATCACTCATCTTCAAAGGCTTGTGGTCCCAGGGCTTTTGCCCACTAAAATCAGAGAGGAAAATGTTACCAGATATTCTTCAAAATACTGCCCATGTCTGTCTCCTTTGTAGACATTGATGGGGTACAGGAGAGAAGAGCTGGAATTGAGGTAAAATTCCACCTGTGAATGTGTCCTTTGTACTAGAGTTGTTGAACCACTGTTTGTGATTGGCCATATCACCTATCAATCCTCTAAAATACTTTGAGTACCAAAGAGCGATTCGGGGCAGACCTAGTAGAAACCATGCACACACAGCTGGGGTGGACCGTAGCAGCAGGATGGAGGTAACAGACGGGAGGCAGGAACCTACAGAGCAGGCAAAGAATGCAGCCTTTCAAAATGAATCTGAAAGAGAAGTTAGAGGAAGAGGAGGAATAAAAGATGAATCAATATTCCTAAAATAGACCAAACTAGGAAATAGGAAGAAACTCCCAAATAACAAGAAATCAACCCACATGGGTAAAAGATGTGCACAGATGTGCACATAGGAGATATGCTATGTGTGGGGACCATAAAGAAGACACTGATGTTATTTTAGGTCACTGCTATATAACCACAAAATAGAAATTTGAGAATATGACCAGGTACTTCATAGGCCCAAGGAGAAGGAAGGGCACATGGGCTCAAGACTAGCTTTGCTGCTAGATACTGGGAGACCTCGATCCATGGACTTTTCTTCTCTGGGCTTTAGTTGCTTCTTGTGTATCAAGGACAAAGTCAATATTTCTTGCATACTTACTAGGAAGCAGGGACTTTATTTCAAGTGTCTGATACTCATGCAAACCTTCCGGTTGCTAATATTACGTTTGTTGCTATTTCCAAGATTAAAACTCGAGACACAAGTGTGAGTTTCAATTTCTCCAAAATAAGTTGGCAGGGCCAGGGTGGCAACTCACGATCAGATCCCAGAATCTGCACCTTGCACTTTTGGGTGTTGCCATTGAAATAACTGATCCCTGGGAAGTAAATGGGAATGGAACCCAAAGTCAAGTGGAGCTGCTCAGGGAAGGCCCTCAAACAGTAAGCCAGGGTTTCGGAGGATTGCGACGGATAAAGAAGAGAGGAAAGGGGACACACTGTTCTGTGTAGAAAGCAGAGAGACAGATGCTAGTGTTTCGTGATGGTTTGTCTACAACCCAGAGGCAGGTGCCCGACCCTGCAGGTGCAGGACCAGAACCCCTAAGGGAGTATTCAACACAGAGAAATTTCCAGAAGCAGTGACATCAAGTAATCATCTTAAAGGTAAAAATGTTATTCGAGAGGAAATTAAAATATGATCATTTTATTCTAAAAATATTTTAGAATAAAATAAATATAAACATACAATATTTTAAATATAAAAATAAAATAATAAAATATTTTATTCTAAGTAAAGGGTTGTCATGTAAAGAAGGAATTAAAAAATTGTGAACAACTGCAGATAGGAACCCAGGACAAAGGATGGATGTGTGAAGGAGGCAGAGTTAATCTCATAAAAAGGAGGTTCTCATTTTTTTTTTCAAAGCAAAGGTTAGCTGATGATCTAAGCCTTGTGATTTCAGCATTAGGTGATCTCGAAATCAAGCTATATATCTATTTTTATCACAAATAATAGAGTTATTCTTGGAGATATTAGTGGTTGAAAAAGAGTCAGAAGGGTGAAGGTCTAAGCCTCATTCTCATAAAGTTCCTAATTAATTCAAAGCTAATGTCATAACCAATTTATATAATAATGTAATAATCATCATTTAATATCATAATTCAAAGTTAATATCATAACCAATTCAAAGTTGATATCATAACCTGGGATTATTATATCATGAGAGAAACCCCAGTATGTGACACATCCCAAAGGCCTTCCCACTGACTACATGTGAGTATATATGAACTCTTGAGTAAATAAAAATACTTACTCAGAACTGAGCAAACACTGTTCTAGTCACACACATTAGGAGAGCTTAGATCACTCTGTATTTGCCTCTGCTTTCTGAACCAAAGTTTTAAGGGTGGGGATTTGAAGACAATTTCTCTTTTTTAATTATTTATTTTTATATCTTTATTATGAATAAGTATATACATTGCATGAGCAAATCTTGTGAAGGTGTCTCCGTTTCCCTCCTCTCTGTCCCCTACCCACTGGGGTACTTCCTTGGTGCACATACTGGATCTGTCCATAGGTTAGGGGTTATGAACCGCACCAGAGGGAGCCAGCTTTTCCTTGTTTTTTTTTTTCTTCCCCCTTTGTGTATTGTTGCTGAGGGGCGCGATGTCTCTGGATATTCTCCCCCACCATGGATCTTACAGTCTTTCCTCCCTCTCTTCTGCTCAGTTCGCTGATTCATGGTGGGTGAGTTTTAAGTCTGCTTTATTGTTGAGATCTTAAGTATCTCTGGATTTTTGCCCTGGGTTGTGTTGGGTCTGTCTCCATTGTCCTTTCATGGGTTATCAGACTTGCTGTGGTGATTGGTCTCCTGTTTGTCTCATCACTTTCTCGTAGGTTTCATTTGGGCCCTGTGTGAAGGCCAGGGGTGGTTTATCTCCTGCCAGGATGTCAGCCATCATCCAGTGTCTTATTGGTGGAATCGAGTTGTCCCCAGCTCTCTCAATGCCTTCTGAAAAATACAAACAGACTCTCCATTGGAGAGTGAGATCAATATAGGTTAAATGAGACAACATTTTTTAAATTCTATGATATTTTCATACATATATAAAATGCATTTTCAAAAACTCTTAATTGAAAAGTTTCATACATGTACATACATGAAACTTTGATCATGAACTCCTCCCATCAGCTTCTTTTGTCTACACCCAACCCTTCCACTGAGCTCCATCTTATTTCCAATAGTCCTTCTATGAATGGTTTCTTCTCCTACATTATCCATGTTGAAATGAGGATGATCTCAACCTTGTGCAGGTCTTGTGGAGCGAGCAACAGCCACTGTGAGGTCCGGAAGTCGTGTCTCAAAGTACCCCTCCCCATCCTCTCTCTGGATTTTACATTCTTCATGATTTTCAAACATTTTTATTGATTTATCTGCCAAAGAGACAGACAGAAAGAAACAGACAGACAGTGAATATAGGCATACCAGGGCCTCCAGCCACTGAAAAACCAACTCCAGATGCATGCACCACTTTGTGCATCTGGCTTTATGTGGGTACTGGGGAATTAAACCTGGGTTGTTAGGTTTTCTGGCAAGCGCCTTAACCACTGACGCATCTTTCCAGTCCTTATCCATTTATTTAAACAATAGTGGTGGCTTCCCATTGGATTTTATGATTTTCTCAGCCAAAGGGTTTTGACTTGGTTTTCTGTGCTAGGCATGAATTCCCTCCTGTGGAGAGGACCTCATATCCAATGAGAGAGCAGTTGGCTATTCCCATTATAGTCCTTCCATTATTGCACCAATGGCCAGGTCTTATCTGGCTGATTGGCTGCCTAGCACACAGGGTGCTGGGTAAGACTGTTGATGACTTTTCTCCCCAGCAGCCTGCATAGAGCACTTTCTGGCACTTTGACAACCAGCCAGCAGGGAGGAAGTTTCCATCTCAGTTCCAGTTTGATGCATCAGTGTCCTGAAAATGATACAAGTGATATCTTCAGTAATGGGGGCTTACCATCTAGCTCTGGTGGGCAACCAAGAGCCTTGGCAATAGCTTGAATTGTTTTTTGGGGGCCTCTGGGGTTTCTCTGACCAACAACTCACTGAAAGTGGAAGATAAGTGAGTTCTGAAGACTGCTACTCTCAAGGTAATTTAATCTTTTTGAGCTTCAGTTTCTTATTGCAAAAAATGCTAATGTTAGCTGTAATGCTCCTAAGTCACTTCATGTTTTACAAAAATTATTTTTATGGGGAAGAGAGAGAGAGAAAGAGATAGATAGATAGATAGATAGATAGATAGATAGATAGATAGATAGATAGATAGAGAGAGAGAGGGTTCCCAAGGCCTCCTGCCATTGCAAATGAGCTCCAGATGCATGTGCCTCTCACTTGATGTGGATACTGGGAAATCGAACCCAGGCCACAGGCGTTGTTAGTAAGCGTGATTAACCACTGAGCCATCTTCCTAGCCTGTAAGCCACTTCTTGATTCAATGTGTGTGACTCTTCCCTGTGCTTTATTAATATAAAGAATGGGAAAAAAGCATACAAATCTACATACCTTTATTCAGCTATTTTTTTTGAGGTAGGACTCTAGTCCTAGAACTCTAGTCCAGGCTGACTATGTAGTCTCAGGGTAGCCTTGAACTTATGGTGATTCTTCTACCTCTGCCTCCTGAGTGTTGGGGTTAAAGGTGTGCGCCACCACACCTGGCTCATTCACTCAGTTACTTTTAAAAATGTTTTATTTATTTATTTGCAAGCAGAGATACACACAGATAGAGAGAAACGAGAGAGAGAGAGAGAGAGAGAGAGAGAGAGAGAGAGAGAGAGAGAGAGAATGGGCATGCCAGGGCCTCTAGCCACAGCAAACGAACTCCAGATGCGTGCATCACTTTGTGTATCTGGCTTACATGGAGAATCGAACCCAGGTTGTTAGCCTTTGCAGGCAAGCGCTTTAACCGCTGAGCCATCTCACCAGCTCTCATTCAGTTTAAAATGGTTATTGTATGTGCACCATTCATGCCCTCTGATTTCTTAAATCCTTATGTGATTAAGGTGTTAACTACTCATTATTTTAAGCCAGCATTTCGGACCTCTGTGCACATCACACACACCTAGTCTCTGTGGGATCATTTCATTTTTGTCCCATCATCTGTTTACAATTTCAGGTTGTTGAATTTGACTCACTGGCCAATGAGAAGACAGAACCAGAGCATGGTCACTGAGTTCATCCTGATGGGCTTTTCAGGCCTGGGAGACGTACAGGTCCTTCTCTTCTTCGTCTTTTTACTAGTTTACCTGACCACTCTGATGGCCAATGTCACAATCATGACCGTCATCCACCTGGACAGGACTTTGCACACTCCTATGTACTTCTTCCTTTTTGTCCTTTCTTGTTCTGAAACCTGTTACACCTTAGTCATTGTACCCAAAATGCTAATCAACCTCTTGTCCACAACGCCAAGTATTTCCTTCTCTGGATGTGCTGCTCAGCTGTTTTTCTTTGTGGGCTTAGCTTGTACCAACTGCTTTCTCATCGCCGTGATGGGCTATGACCGCTTCGTTGCCATCTGCAAACCTCTCAACTACACGGTCATCATCAGCCCTGCTACCTGTGTGCGCTTTATTCTAGCCTCCAGCTTTTGTGGTTTCTTGATCTCGGTGGTGGTCAACATCCTGGTCTTCAGTGTGCCCTTCTGTGCCTCGAATCGGATCAATCACTTTTTCTGTGACATTTACCCTGTCATAAAACTGGGCTGCACAGACACCGATGTTAAGGAGCTGACCATTTTCTTCCTCAGCATCCTGGTACTTCTGGTCCCTTTTGTGCTCATCTGTATCTCCTACGTCTTCATTGTCTCCACCATCCTCAAGATCTCCTCGGTGGAAGGTCAGCACAAAGCCTTCACCACCTGTGCCTCCCACCTCATCGTGGTCATTGTCCACTATGGCTGTGCCTCCTCCATCTATCTGAGGCCCTCGTCCACCCATTCCTCCGATAAGGACTTGCTTGTGGCAGTGACCTACACAGTGATCACGCCACTGCTCAACCCCCTTGTCTACACACTGAGAAACAAAGAAGTGAAGGTAGCTCTGAGAAGGGTTCTGAGTCGATACTCATTGCCCAAAGCCGCATGAGGGAGGAAAGTGTCCTGGGGATCAGTGTCATTCTAGAAGCGCACCTTTCCTTTTTGCAAGGACTCTGACAAAAAAGAAGGATGCACATCAACTTTATTTATTTATTTATTTATTTATTTATTTATTTATTTATTTATTTATTGAGAGAGAGGGAAAGAGAGAGAGAATGGATTCACCAGGGCTTCTAGCCATTACAAATGAACTCCAGGTGCATACACCACTTTGTGCATCTGGCTTTATGTGGGGACTGGGGAATTAAATCCAGGTCGTTAGGCTTTGCAGGCAAGTGTCTTATTTGCTGAGCCATCTCTCCAGCCCTGTTTCTTTTTAAAAAAATATTTTATTTACTTATTTATTTGGAATGAGAGAGAGATAAAGAGGTAGACACAGAGAGAGAATGGGCGCACTTGGGCCTCCAGCTAGTGCAAAGGAACTCCAGACACATGGGCCACTTTGTGCATTTGGCTTTACGTGGGTACTGGGGAATCAAACTTGGGTCCTTCTGCTTTTCAGGCAAACACCTTAACTGTTAAGCCATCTCTCCATATATTTAATTTTTATTAGTAATTTTTAATCTTTTTATTAGCAATTTCCTCATTAGCTTTTATTCAGGGTAGATATTATATATTATTTAGATTGCCATGTGAACATGAAACTTTTCAAAGACTGGCGTCATCTATTGTAAGATCAACACTGCCAACCTCACTTCATTTTTGTGACCACTGAGACTGACACACTCATCCTAACCTGAAAGAAACTGGGTGATGCTGACTAAGCCTCTCAATGTTCCTAATCAAATATAACCTACGACTTAAGAGACACAAAAAGCTAGATTTGAGTCTTGATCCAAATAATTTTCTAGCCAAGTGCCTTGGATGGGGGTTAACTCTTGTCAATTATTTCTTAGGTCACACCAAAACTTTAATCCCTGCTCACGGACCAGTGCAAGAACTGAACAGATGAGTTAATGTGAAGCAGTTCTACATTTATCGGTTAAGAGGCAATAAGATTGCTCCCCTTTCTCTTTCCTTTCATTTTCCTTTGTTCCTCCCATGAGCAGGACTAGACTAGAATGTCAGCTACCACGTGCCAGTCTGAAACACTGCTCACAGTGCAGAAAAGAAGGAAGACCTTCCCTTCTTTATGTCATATATGAGAGTTTTTAAAATATTTTATTTATTCATTTTCAAGCAGAGAGATACGGGGGGAGAGAGAGAGAGAGAGAGAGATAGTACACCAGGGCCATCACCTTGTGGGTCTGGCTTATGTGGGTACTGGGGAATTGAACTCGGGGCCTTAGGCACTGGAGGCAAGTGCCTTAACCACTGAGCAATCATCTCTCCAGCCCATGAGAGTGTTTTTGAAACTTTTTCTACTTGTGACTCTCTTTCACCTCAGAAAGTTTTATGCAATCCGGATTGTATAGGTACATGCAACATGTCTGTAAGTCAAACATTTATAGTTAACAAATCGTAAAGAATTTATTTTAAAACAATTCTTTGGTATGTACAAAATTCTATCATTTCTTAAAGATGACAATAAATTTGAGATGGGTATACCTGCTTATTTTAACCTAAATGTTTCAATCCTTTCTCTCTATGTCTCTGTCTCTTTCTGTCTCTGTCTCTGTGGGGGGGAGGGGGACACAGGTGTGGGACAGCACAGATGTGGTTGGAAGAGATTAACCTTAGGAGTCCATCCTTGTCCTCATCATCCTCCTTGTTAGAAAGGGTATCTCTTGTTTACCACAGTGTACATGGAGCTAGCGGTCCCATGAGCTGGGGATTCTCCAGTATCTGCCTTCCATTTCGCTGTAGGAATACAGTAGACACATGGCTAGTGTAAGAAATGGCCAAAATTCAGAAAGCCATGTAAGTGCTATACATTTACCTGAATATTCTGTGAGTTTGTTGAAGTTATTTCTCAATGAAATTATGATACAAATATAAAATTTCTCTCATATTTTACTGGAGAAACATGTAGTATAACTCTAGCTTAGAGGACATATGCCATGGAATTATCAGTAGTTTTCTTCATTTACTTTCTGTATAAACACAAATTAATAACTTTATTTCTAAATTGGGAATGATTAAAATAGGGCTGTTACAAGGATTACGTGAGGAAATGTGTTGGAATATATTCCACATTGTTCCACATTAGAGGGTGACTATGGCGAATTTTAAGAAATAACATTGCTGTTATTTGTTAGGTTGAGAGACTAAAATATTAGAATAGAATGCATAATATAGAGAGAAGGAAGAAAAGCTAGAATTCAAGAATAGAGAAAACTTGTAAAACAGTAGGAATAGGTTTAGTTGAATTTGCATAATTCATATATTTTTAAAAAATGGAGTTCTCTCTCTCTCTTTCTCTTTCTCTGTCACTTTGGAAGCAGAGTCTCCCTGTAGCCCAAGCTGACCTAGAGCTCATGCTGTAGCCCAGACTGGGTTCCAACTCACAGTGATCCTCCTACCTTAGCCTCCCAAGTGCTGGGATTAAAGTCATGCACCACCATGCCTGACCTGGACTTCTTTTTTTTTTTCAGGTTGCACCCAATGGTTTGGCAACAAGTGTCCATAGGATAAAGTTATTTTGCTAATTCAGCAAAATACAGTGTCAACACACCCTTTGAACATCTCTTTACTAAAATGATCAAATGAGAACATGCAAATCCTTTTTATTCAGGATTTTGAGCTTCACTAGTTGGGATAAAGCTGACATCACCTGTCCTATTCAGCTCAAGCACCCCTGGGATGAACCTCCAAACCAGGCACAGTTTATGGGAGGAAAGGATTTATTGAAGCTACAGATCCAGGGAAAGTCCCATAATGGTGAAAGAGGCTGATCCACCTTTTCACACTCCAAGCAGAGAGAGAAAAATCATCACCAGCACCACACACACAACAACAAACAGGCAGGGGACAGGGATTTCCTTCCCCTTTATGTGGCCTTAGGGCAGGGTCATGCAATCCCTGCTCAGATTTATTTACTCCCTGAGTCTCTGGAACTTTCTTCCTGCACTGCCCTCAGGGTTCCCAGGACACCACGGTTCTACTACTCCATCTACTCATCATATACACATGCATGTGTGGGTCTGTGCACATGTGTATGCACATCTGTAACATGTACTCCCTCTCATATGCACATGGTACACATACTTCTGTTTTCTACCTTCTGGAAAAGGTTCATAAACTTGTCCTGGACCCTCTTTCCAAACAGAGGCTGGCACTGAATTTACCCTTGGGACAACCACAGTGGAAATATTAGCGAAAAGTAATTCTTGGAATATATTGGACTTTGAAACATCCCTTTTATTAACAAATGATAGTAAAAGGTGACTCACTTGAACTCTTCTAATGAACCTGTGGATTTAAATGATCACAAAACTGAACATTTTTTTCTCTCCCCATATCTGCAGTAGTACATTTAATATTTAGTTCATTAAGTATTGATTTAAGAGCCTGTAATGTCAATCCAGGACATTTCATACTTCCTCACATTCATCTAACCAATTTAATTAGCATCTTCCATCCCTCACCAGGCACAGTGAACGTCATGAGGGCAGAGAGGTAAAACAAATTAAGATGTGACAATACTGCACGAAAAGCAACAGTTAGAGGAGCTGCATTGGTTCCATGTAGCACCAGAATCTAACTGGACTTTGAAATTTTTCAGAAAGACTTCTGGTACCGAGTAATATTTAAATTAAAATCTGAAGATCATAATACAAGTAGGAGCATTAAGACCCATCAAGAGTGTTTCAGATGCAGAGAGAGATTTCATAGCTTAGATGAATAAATCTAGACATTCCATATGCTTGAAAGTAGACCTCCAGTGTGATGCCAAAAGTTAATATTGATAAGGTAGAAAACATGTTCCCTTAGGAGGGGTTTTGCAAATTAAGCTAAAGAGACCAGACAAAATGTCACAACATGAGCAAGTGAGGTTTATCCAACTGTGCTGTAACTGATACCTCATTTTTCAAAATGTTATTTATGCCTAAAATAGATAAATGGAGCAGACAGAAGATACAGATAATAATGTACATATAAAGAATATGATAGATGTCTTGATTGATGTAGAAAAATTCTCTGTTGTTTAACATGCAAATATAATTGAGTATGATGTGAAGGTAAGCTAGTAGAAACTTTAAAAATATTTCATTTATTTATTTGCAAGGAGAGAGATAGAGAGAAAGAAAGAAAGAAAAGGAGAGATGGGTAAACCAGTGCCTCTAACCACTCAATAAAGAGAAATACTGAAGAAAAACCAAATGGAAATGGAAAAAAAAAAGGAATAACTCAAATGAAAACCTCCCTAGAAAGTGTCACCAATAGAATAGATGATGTTGAGGACAGAGTTTCAGGACAGGAAGACAAGGTGGAAGAAATAGATCAGGGAGCCAAAATCAAGGACAAGATCAAAAACCACATGAACACAACATGAGAGAAATGTGGACACCGAGAAAAGACCAAATGTTTCTGGCATACAATAAAAAGAAGAACTTCAGGTCAGTGGCATAGATAATATTTTTAATAAAATTATAGAAGAAAATATCTAAATCTAGGGGAAAAAGATGCCCCTCCAGGTACAAGAGGCATAGCAAATACCAAATAATGGGGCAGGAAAAGAAATTTCTCTTGGCACATTATAGTCAAAACACTGAAAATTGGATGAGAACAATACCTTAAACAGACCTATTACAACTAATGAGAATGAGCCTGCAATTAAAAGTCTCCCCACAAAGAAAGGCCCAGGACCAGATGGATTCACAGTGAATGTCTACCAAGCTTTTAAAGATGACCCAATACCAACTCTTCTCAAGGCATTCCACAATACAGACAGGAAAGAAGCATTTTAAAATGCATTCTCCAGGGATGGATGTCTCTCTTCTCTCTATCTCTCTCTGCTTGCAAATAAATAAAAATATTGTATGAAAAATAATCAAGGCCAAATATCTCAAAAGATCAACCAATATCATCTTAGGAAAAACCTGAGACCATTTTTTTCTAAAATCAGGAGTAAGACAAGGATGTCCACTCTCACCAAGTCTATTCAGTATTGCGATTAAAGTCTTAGCTAGAGCAGCAAGACAAGAAGACATGAAAGTATCAAAAATAGGAAATGAAGAAGTTGAACTATCCCTGCTTGCCAATGCCATGATTCTATACCTATAAGACCTAATATAGTTTACAAAACCTTCTAAAGTTAAAAAATATAATTAGTAAAGTTTCAGGATACAAAACTAGCACAGCATTGGGGAGACTGCTCAGTGGTTAAAGGCACTTGCTTGCAAAGCCTGCTGGCCTAGGATTCATTTCCCCAGAACTCATGTAAAGGCAGAAGAACAAAGTGGCACATGTGTCTGGAATTTATTTGCAGTTTTAAGAGGCCCTATCATGCCTATATTCATTCTCTCTCTCTCTCTCTCTCTCTCTCTCTCTCTCTCTCTCTCTCTCTCTCTCTCCCCTTCCCCCTCTTTCTTTCTCTAAAATAAACAAACTGTTGTAGTCAGCTGCACGCTGACTTTGGATGACCTCCAAACCAGGCACAGTTTATGGAAGGATTTATTGAAGCCACAAATCCAGGGGAAGTTCCATAATGGTGAAAGAGGCTTCCCCTTTCACAAATCCAAGCAGAGAGAGAAACCCATCACCAACACCATACACACATCAACAAAACAGGCAGAGAGAAAAGAAAGATTTCTTTCCCCTTTATATAGCCTTAGAGTGTGGTCTTACAAACCTATTCTAGATTTATTAGCTTCCAGAGCCTCTGGAATTTCCTTCCTGCACTGCCCTCCCAGGAAGGGATGTTCATTTCTAGCTTCCCAGGGCTTCCTTACATCCTGCCCCCTAATGAGGAGGGTTGCCTTCCCGTGAACAACATCAGAGACCCACCCAAGAAAATTAAAAAGATCAAGTTGACAACAAAACCTAATCATCACACAAATACATACATATACACACATACATATCAAAAGGAACAAAACCAACTCATAAAAATCAGTATCTTTAATATACACTAATAACAAACTCACAGAAAAAGAAATCAAGGAAAATATTCCATTCACAAAAGTTACAAAAAAGTAAGTATCTAGAAATAAATCTATCCATAAATATAAAAGTTCTTTACAGTGAAAACTTCAAAGCACTAAAAACAAACAAACCAATCAAAGGGAACTACGCATGATGGAAAGACCTTCCATGTTCCTAGATTGGCAGAATTTTTATTGTGAAAATTTGTTATTCTACCAAAAGTAATCTACATATTCAATGCAACTCCCATTAAAATTCCAATGATATACCTCACAGAACTGAAAAACACATATCTAGGAATTCATATGGGGCCACAAGATCATGAACAATCAAAGCAATCCTTGGGAGAAAGAACCCAGCAGGAGGTATGACAATCTACCTCACATTATACCACAGGGCCATAGTCATAAAGACAGCATGGTACTGGCACCAAAAGAAACATATAAACAATGGAAGAGAATGGATTCAGAAATCAATTCACAGTGCTTTGGTCACCTAATCTTCAAAATACCAGCCAAAAATAATCAGTTGAAAAAGGGACAAGTTTTCCACAGAGACTGATCCAGACGGCCCACGGAGGAGGATATCCAGCTGACTGGGGATGGGGACGGGGGGCAACGAGGAATTGGGGATAACAACTCATTGTTGGCCCACTAAACAATGTAACTCATTATGGACAATTAAAAAAAAGAAAAGAAAAGGAGGAAGAAGGCTAGAGAGATGCCTCAGCAGTTAAGGTGCTTGCCTGCAAAGCCAGAAGACCCAGATTCTGTTCTCCAGTGCCCACATAAAGCCAAGATGCACAAAGTGGCACATACATCTGGAGTTTATTTGCTGGAGGCTCTGGCATACCATTCTCCCCCTTCCTCCCACTCTCTCTGTTTGCAAATAAACATTTTTTTAAAAAAGGGACAAGTTTTCAACAAATGGTGCTGGCAAAACTGGATATATACCTGCAGAACAAGGAAATTAGATCCATATCTCTTTCCTTATACAAAGATCTCAATCTAAACCTAGAAATACAGAATATGCTAGAGAAAAAATAGGGAACATTCACTCTCCAGGATTATAGGTATTGGCAAGAACTTTGAGAGTAGAACTCCAAATAGCACAGGGAATAGCTCCAAGAATCAGCAAATGAGATGATATGATATTAAAATATTTCTGGGCTGGACAGATGGCTCAGTAATTAAGCCACTTTCCTACAAAGCCTAATGACCTGGGTTAGATTCCCCAGTACTCATGTAAAGCCAGATGCACAAAGAAGTTGCATGCATCTGAAATTTGTTTTCAATGGCTGGAGGTCCTGGGGTGCCCATTCTCTTTGTCTGTCTGTCTGTCTGTCTGTCTGTCTATCTCCTTGCAAACAAATAAATAAAAATATATTTTAAAAGTGTCCGCACAGCAAAAGAAACCATCAAAGAGAACAAAGAGCCTATAGAATGGGAGAGAGTCATTACCACCTGTATTTCAGACAGGGGCTACTAGTACCCAGAGTTTACAAGGAACTGCAAAAATTAAACCCCCCAAAATTAATCTCCCAATCACCAAATGGGCTAATGAAATGAATATACTGTTCACAAAAGAAGAAATACAAATGCCCAACAAATACTTAAAAAGTATTCAACATCCCTAGCTATCAGGGAAATGCAAATCACAATAAAATTGAGATACCATCTTAAAATACTCAGAACATGGGCTGGAGAGATGGCTCAGTGGTTAAGGCACTTGCCTGCAAAGCCTAATGACCCTGGTTCAATTCCCCAATACCCACATGAAGTCAGATGCACAAAGTGGCACATGGACCTGGAGTTTGTTTGCAGTAGCTGGAAGCCCTGGCATGCTTATTTTTGCTGTTTTTAATCTCTCTCTCTCTCTGCTTGCAAGTAAATAAATAAAAATATCTTTCTTTTACAAAAAGTCAGAATGGCCACCATCAAGAAATCAGACAGCAAATACAGGTGGGAATGAAATGATGTGGGGAAGGAGGAACCCTCATCACTGTTGGGAGTGAAAACTAGTACAGCCACTATGGAAATCAGTATGGACCTCCTGCATGAGGTCATACCACTCTTAGGCATATGTCCTAAGGACTCCACCCTGTGCCTCAGAGCTATCTCCACTCTTATGTTTATTGCAGCTCTATTTACAACAGCTAAGAATTGGAAATGGATAGATGGATAATGAAAATGTGGTACATATACACAATAGAATTCTTTTTTAATATTTACTTTTTTTTTCAAGGTAGGGTCTCACTCTAGTCCAGGCTGACCTGGAATTCACTATGTAGTCTCAGGGTGGCCTTGAACTCACGGCAATCCTCCTACCTCTGCCTCCCGAGTGCTGGGATTAAAGGCGTGCACGACCATGCCCGGCTAATATTTACTTATTTATTTGAGAGAGAAAGAGAAGAGAGGGAAGGTAAAGAAGGAGGGAAGGAGAGAAAGAGAGAGAGAGAGAGAGAGAGAGAGAGAGAGAGAGAGAGAGAGAGAAAATGGGCATGCTAAGATCTCCTGCCTCTGCAAACAAACTCCAGACACATGTGCCACTTTCTGCATCTGGTTTTATGTGGGTACTGGTATATTGAACCTGGGCTGTTGGGCTTTGAAAGCAAGTGTCTTTAACTACTGAACCATCCTTTCAGCCCCCACACAGTGGAGTTCTGTTCAGCAGGACAGAAAAGCAAAATTATAAAATTTGCAGCAAAATGGGTGAATCTGAAAAGAATCATTAAATGAAGTGATTCAAACACAGAAAGACTAAAACCACATGTTCTCTCTGATATGTGGGGTCTTAGCTGCTAATATATATATTAATATCTACATCTGCACACACACATATGTCAAACATGGATACAAGCCTGTAAGGATACACCCAAAAGTGAATATAAGGGGATGAGTTGGGTGAGGGAAAAAGAAAGGGGACAAAGGGCTGTTTACATGTGACATGTAAACGGAAAAGAGGAAATTATGGGTGGGAAGGGAATAGGGGAAAAGGGCGGGGTGGGGGGAGGATCAGGAACCAACAAAAACAAATTGTATTTGAAAAGCCCCCCCCAAATAAACAAATAAATAAAACTAAATGCCTTCTATGTTTGTATTGGCATCTCTTTCCCTAACTTTAGGGAATTTTCCTCATTGATCTTGTTGAATGTATTTACTATGCCTTTAGACTCAAATTCTTCTCCTTCCGTGATGAGAATTCTTACATTTGAGCTTTTCATAATGTCCCCAAATATCTGGGGATCTCCACTGGCACCTCCTTATTAATTTGTTTCTCCTTGTTGGAAAGATTGTCTTGAAGCTCATATATTCTGTTCTCTACATGATTCATTCCATTAACGAGGCTTTGTATGGAGTGTTTTTCTTCAGTATTTCCATTTCCCTACTCATATCTTACACCAATGCCCTAATTTCATTTACCTACTTTTCTGTGCTCTCTTGGGATTCCTTCAGTGTTTTTTGTTTGTTTGTTTTTGTTTTTATTTTTTAATTCACTATGCAGTCTCAGAGTGGCCTTGAATTCATGGTGATCCTCCTGCCTCTGCCTCTCAAATGCAGGGATTAAATGTGTGTGCCACCATGCCTGGCTTCCTTCAGTTTTTTTTTTCTTTGATTTCTTTGAACATACCTATAATCATTTTTCAAATATTGTCTAGAATTTCATCTAATTCACTCTTGCTGGAAGCTATTACTGTGGGATGCATAATTGTTGGAGGAATTATATTGCTTTGATTTGTTGTGTTTTTTTATGCTGCTGCACTGGGATTTTCCCATCTTGGTTTATTTCATTGCTTGGATTTTCTGTTTGCTTCATAAATTCTATTCTTAGGCATGGAGTTATGAGGCAGACAAGCATAGGGAATATTTTAGCCACACGGGACACTGCTTGACTTGAGCAGTAAATACACCCTTCACCTAGACAATGCACCTAGCCACCTGATGACAACCTGGGACCCTCTCCAAACAATGAACTCGTTTTCTCCCCCTTCCTTTGTGACTGTTATTCAACATCACTACCTCTTCAAATACGTTCTCAGACAGATCTGGGGTTGGAACCACAGGGAGCCATCCAGCCTGGACTGGTTTGGGATGCACATCCAGGATGGCAACTTGTGTCTTCTAGGTAAATTTTCACTAACTTAAATCTCTATATAACTGGGCGTACATACAACTGAAAAGCAGGTGCATCATGGCAAGAAACATGCACAGTAGAGAAAATGTTATATAACCCAACCTTATCAATCAAACCATATGGCCACCCAAACCATGCCCCTAGCAACTAGTCCATCCTCCCTTAAAAAGCCTATAAAGAGCTGGAGAGATGGCTTAATAGTCAAGATGCTTGCCTGCAAAGCCCAAGGACCCAGGTTCAATTCCCCAGTGCCCACGTAAAGCCAGATGCACAAACTGGCACATGTATTTGGAGTTTGTTTGCAATGGCTAGAGGCCCTGGAGTGCGCATTCTCTCTCTCTCTCTCTCTCTCTCTCTCTCTCTCTCTCTCTCTCTCTCTCTCTCTCTCCTTGCAAATCAATCAATTAATTCATTAAAAACAAAATCCTATAAAGAGATAGCATACCAATTCAAGAGTTTCTTGAGTTCTGTCCACTGGAGTGGCCAGCTGCCCCTTTAGTAGTATATCCAAACCTTTGTTATCACTTTGCTGTTAAAGAATCCTTCTGCAGGATGACTTGTGCATGCCTTCCTTCCATTCTTTGAGTAAGATGCCAAGAACCTGGAAACACCCAGAGACACTAGTAACAGTGTAGAAATTATATCCTCAGTCTAGGAGCTCTAGGTGCCTGGCATGACCTCGTTGTTACCTCAGAGTAGGATAGTGACCAAAGCTGGTGGACAGGCCTGTGAATGTCACAGTAACAAATTAACAACTGTCACTGTGGCTTCAATCATTGTTGGTGGATAAACAAGGGTGATATGGAGCATGTTATGATTTTGGTTACATAGAAGAACGAGGGGGACACGAGTGGAATGTGGTGATTTGAATATAAAATGTCCCCACAGACTCACCGTCTCAACCATCTCCTGTTGCAAAATGCACACAGTCCAACTCAAGAGTCCCCAGAGTCTTTACCGGTCCCAACATTGTTCTAAAGTCTGAAGTTCAAAGTCTCCTCTGAGACAAGGCAGTCTCTTAACCCAGGACTTGTGATAACTTTGTAGACAGGCAAAGATGTGTTGAAGACAACCTTGATTCCAGCGTGGATTTGGAGGTGTCTTTGCTTGAAGTTAACATTCAACGTATTGGGAGGTTTACCTTTCAAAAGAAGAAATATTCAAAATTAAAGCAATATGTTTGGCTGAGAAACTCCTTCCTGCTGTTTACTCACTGTTGTAGTTACTTTCTCGTTGCTGGGATTAGGCACCCAATCAAAAGCAGCTGACAGGAAGAAGGTGTCTATTTTGGTTTACAACCTTGAGGGGATTCGTGATAGCAGGGAAAGTATGGCATGAGCAAAGGCTGGACATCACCTCAGCCACAGCAGGTGACAAATAGCAGCAGGAGAGTGAGCCAAATTAACATTGACAAGCTGGGCTAAGAACCCTCCCCCCTTACCTCCCCAATTGCCTCCAGCTGGGAACCAAGTATTCAGAGCCCAGGAGTTCATGGGGGACATCTGATTCTAACCCCACACTCACCTGCTAGGATTCCCTAGGCAATGATAAGTCTGAAGAGTGGGGTGAGACAGAACTGGGGTTGGACATGTGCAGGTAGGAACATTCTGACTGAATTCAGTACACTGTACATGGAGTTTGTTCACCTCAGCTATGGTTTACTACGAAAAGGTCATGCGCATTCAGAAACTACATCTGAAAATAGTTCTCATCCAAATTATTTAAACCTCAGAAGAGAGCTCTGGGGTAAATGTCATACATCAGCTGGTGGTCTGGGAAGATTTATGAATACTTACTAAAATTATCTTGGTGTCAAATAAAAGAGATTATGAGGACAGAAGGATGTATGATGATGCTATGGAGGGAATAGAAAAAGAGGTAGGAGGATCGCTGTGAGTTTGAGGCCACCCTGAGACTACATGGTGAATTCCAGATCAGCCTGGGCTAGAGTGAGACCATACCTCGAAAAAAGAATTCCCAAGAAAGTAACTGGAAACATCCATAGAGTGAGGAAGGTCTGGCCGTGAGAGGAAAGAAAAAGCAATGATGTGGAGGAACGCTGATCATAAATCTTCTTGAAAGGAATAGTTGAGAAGAAAATGATTGGGTGGTACAATGCCATGAAATTATTTTGAATGTAGCTTGAATTAAGATAACCATAACTGAATTAAAATGTCACATGCAAATTCTACTTGGGAAAGATCTGTACCATCTTGAACTTGAATAGAAATCATATAATTCATTTAGGTTATGAATCTGATGTTTTAAGTTGTATGATTGCTGCATTGTTTTATAGACCTTCCATTTTGCTCAAAGATCCAACAATTACTTAGAATTTCCTTTAACATAACCTAGACGTCTCTTTGGAAATCATATCCCTGGTATAGTTTATATATGTGACCATGACTCTTAGTTATTTCTGTTGTCCTTTTAATCAGCTACTAAGTGCTTAGTCTTTAGCCCAAATTTAGTAACTATAAATGTAGATTCTCTTCTTTTATGATTCTTCCTGAATTCACCTTATTAGTGTACCATTACCCTTGATCTAATTCCTTAAGGATTACCTAAAACATTTATGCTTCCCCTAAGAGTATATCTCATCAGTCATTTCGAGTCCATAGGAAATGAGATAAGATCTTATGATTTAGAATTCTTGGGTTTATAAATAGCAGATAACTCACACTGTTATTAGCAAAAACCAAATCCATTGACTAACATAGCTGAAAAGTTCAGTAGTACAATGGCTTCAAGTATGTATGTATGGAAAACTGTATCCAAAGTTCAAACTATCATTTGAGTTCTGCTTCTTCTGTCACGGCTCACTTTAGTTTAAACATGATCATCTCTGACACTTTCGGCTCACAAAACCCAGTCCAAATATATGCATTCATTGCTTCAGATGAGGAAATACATAAGATATTGGAATCTTTTTTCCCCATGATTGTCCAGAGTTGGGTCACATATGCCCACCTTGTGTGAATTAGAACCAGAGAAACATTAATGACCTTATAGAACTAGTGTATGTTCCCTACTCCCTCTAAAACTTTAGGGAGCTTTATTAGATGAGACTAGGGGCAAACTAAAATAAAATCATTAATAAAGAGTAAAAGCTGGGCATAATAATAATAATAAATGATCCATATTGAATGTATTAATGTCTATTTTTCTTGCTTCTGTAATAGGCTTCATTTATTGTCTCCATAACCCTTTTGTCCCCAGTTCTTACTGTGAACCAAGCTTTCATCCACTGACATAGTGATTCGATATTGAAACCTCATGACTGACTGGCTTAGCCAAAGAGAACGTGGAAGCCAGAAATATTGGAGATTAGAAACATGGATGATGTGGGGCTGGAGAGATGGCTCAGTGGTTAAGGCACTTGCCTCCAGTGCCTAAGGCCCCGGGTTCAATTCCCCAGGACCCACATAAGCCAGACCCACTCTCTCTCTCTCTCTCTCTGTGTCTCTCTCTCTGCTTGAAAATGAATAAATAAAATATTAAAAAAAGAAACATGGATGGTAGTATTTTTTGAATGAGGTATTTATTTCACTGAGATCATACTGCCTATAACCATTCTTCCATGATCCAGCATATGTTTAATGTTTCCTACATACGACATACTACCTTAATGTGTGTGATAGACTATAGAGACAAGAAAGTGAACACAGAGTTTACTGTGGTGAGACAGGTCTCCTTGCAGTTTATCGCAGCCATGACCTTCACTATAAGAAGCCATTTGGGGGGCTTGAGAGATGGTTCAGTAAAGACAAACACTTGATGCACAAGTGTTAAGACCTGAATTTGATCTCCAGCACCCACATAAAAAGCGGGTCATGACCATGCACGCCTGTAACCCCAGCCCTGGGCGTGGGGAGCAGACACAGGAAATGCTGACTGGTTGGTCTAACTGAAAACTGGCATGAGGTTCAGGTTCAGTGAGTGACCTTGTCTCAAGGGAGAAGGTGGCATGAGGAGAGGACATCTGACATCCTCCTCGGGCTTCTGCACACACGTGCATGGGGCATGCTCATCTGTTCACACATAGTATGTCCACGCATCCACACGCACACAGCCATTGCTCAACACACTTGCAGTCTAGCAAGGATCTGGGCCACAATTGTAAGTACAAAATAAATTTCAAGCTAAATGATAATGTTTTACCATGTGTCTATGATCGTCTTAAATTATTAACTTTAATGTGCTATTCTATGGCTTTACTAGCATAACAAATTGAGAAGGGTAGCCTCAGATTTGTCAAATTTTCTAAAATTGCTGCACCGAGAGTGGCTAAAGTGGAGGTAAATCACCAAATGCCCAATTGCTCAGAACTGGGCCTCCATTTTCCACAATCGATGCTTAATTAAACCCAGTGCAGTATCTCTATGGAAATGACTTTGGCATCAAGAGACCCATAGGAGAACCTTACACTACAAATATCTGAAACAAAATTGACAACTGCTTTCTAGTCACTATGAACTGTGGCTGCGAAGTCTGGTTCATTGATACAAGATGGCAGGAGGGGACTGATTCCATTTGCTTTGGGTCTGGGTCTAAGATCCCAGACCATCGTTACATCTACTTCTGCACAGACATCAGCAGCCTGTGATCCACTTCTCCTCCCATTCAGAACGTCAACATGAACTCTACCCTGATAGTTCTATGCCTGTGGCTTCTCTCGGGAAGAAGTGAAAAGATCAGAATCCATTGAGGAACAGCAGACATCTACTGTCACGTAGAGACACCAGACAAGTGACAAGGATACAGGAGGAAACATCGGTCCCCAAGGACTTGGGTTTTCATATCTCAGGTAAGATACATAAGGACCATGAGCTTAAGCTGGTGCAGTTCGAATGACAAAAAAAAAGGAGACCCCCAGCTATGCTGTTAGTCAGGAAGAATTAACCTTTAAAGTGAAGTTCTATAAAACAATTCACATAAATTTTATACATATTGTAAATGAACAGAATCATGACTTTTCTTAAATTTATACAGATCCTCTTAATTCTGACTTAACTCATCTAATTTATCCATATTCTAAATGAACTGAATCACAAGTTTTCCTAAATGTACATAGATCTCTTAATTCTGATTTCATTCAATAGGACACTCGATAATATTTTAAAGACAAAACTAAAATAATGACCTTTCTGCAGTAAAGTAAAAGTATCAGGTGAGATTTAGACAATGGTACACTACTTCATACAGAACAGAGAATTTAATAAATACTGTAAAATTATTACAATTGAGGAATATAAAAGCTCAAGAAACACTGCCAAATGGGAACACAAAATCAGAAACAAACATTAGCAGAAGCACAGAGAGAAGTTACCTCAGTACCAGACACACAAGTAACTGAGATGCAGAAAGAAAGCTGTCACTTCTAATCATCATCAGAAGGCATTAGAGGCCCATTCTCCCAGATAACTAAGAACTGTTCTGTTGCTAATGTACTCACTCTTGCTCTCTGGCCTCAGGATCTCTATCGTAGTCTCTGGGCTCTTTTTCTTAACCTGTCAGCAAAATTCACTAGGCTCGAGCTTTAAGGCTGTCTAAGGCTTTGACATTTACAATTCTGACTTTCTGGAGATCCTTCTGGGTAAGTGAGTGATGGGAGCTCCTCAGTCCTGTGCTTGGAAATGACCTTTATCCTATTGACTACTTCTTGAAGCCAATGGAGGAATAAGAAGCAATAAGAAAATTGTTCTCAAAACTGTCAGCCCTTCTGCCCTTTTCAGTTCTCAGTTATAGATGCAGAACTAACACCTGTGTTAGCCTGCTAAGCATGTTACCACTTAACCACTGCAAAAACATTGTCTCCTCCATGTTAGAGAAACTCTTGAGTTAGTACATGGTGAGTTGGGACTTTCTGTAGCCGATGTCATTTTTTTTAAAGTCCCATCATGTGGCTGAAGGATGTGAGGATATGGCCTTTCTTTTCCCTGCCACACTCACAGGAGCACAGGGATACATACACAGATTATACCTGAGCTAGTGCTCGTGTCACTAGCTGGATAAACCTCAAAAGAACCCTGAACATCTTTGACTCAAATTTCTCTTCTTTAAGATGGAGATATTGAGAATACTAGCTACCTTCTTTTTTTTAAGTCTTAAATATATATTTGTTGTCCATAATGAGTTACATTATTCAGTGGGCAAACAATAAGTTGTTATCCCCGATTCCCCAATGCCCCCCCTCCCCATCCCCAATCAGCTGGATATCCTCCTCCGTGGGCCATCTGGATCAGACCTTATGGCAGGGGACCCTAGATAGCCAATACTAGCTATCTTCTAAGACCATTGTGAGGACCAATGTAGATAATCTGTGTGTAAATTTACACTTTATCTGTAGCACAAAGGACGTTTAATCAGTGTTAGCTCTATTATAGCATCATAACATACATTTGAATTTTGGTTGATAAGATGATAGAAAAATTATATCCTATCTTTTTTTTCCCTTCTGGAAACATCAAAACCCATAATATTGATGGCCTGAGGGTGTGGCTCACAGAGACTTGATTGAGCTAATTTGTTATTTGTTTCTATTCATATATTTGCTAGAATTTTGTTTTTGGTTATTTATTTTCGTTAGCTAATGTTGTTTCTTGAGACACTGTGTAATCCTGGCTGAATTTACAATGATCTTCTTGCCTTTGCCTCTCGAGTTCTTGGGATTACAAGCATATGCCACCACGTTCAGCTGTATTGACTTATTTTTTAAGATGAAAGGTAAAATTGTATTATCATGTAAAATGTGATGTTTTGAAGTCTACATATAAGCTGGGGATATAGCTTAATGGTAGGGTACTTGCCTAACATGCACGAGCCCTGCATTCAATACCCAGCATTACCCCAAATGAAAAGAAAATGCAGTAGACATACATTATAGAGTAGTTAAATGTAGATAATTAGCATAAGTTTGCATTTTTGTTTCTATTTTTCAAGAATAAAATATATCATTACTAATTGTGCATTTATGACCTCAGCACACAAAGCTTATTATAAGGAAATAGAAAAGGAAGAAAATGAGTGTCTCTTGTTTCATGGCCTGTATCAACCTGTGGTTTTCCTTTGTAAATATGCCATCTCTATGTGTATATATAGCAAAACAGTATTTTTTTAATTACTAAGGGCCAAGTGAATATTAAGGTAAAGATTGATCAGTTCAATCAAAATATCTACATACCTAATGTCCCTGGGATTCAGTCCGTATGTTTGTCAAATGCTTACAGGTGATATTAAAATATTATTTGTTGTTCAAAGACTTCTCTTGAAGGTATTAGGTTTTTTTGTCTATATTTTCAGAACATTTTCTTTGTCTTGACCTGATTTTAGAGCATTCATGACACTTTGCAGTAATATGGATAGTTGTTCTGTTCTCCCCCGAGAAAGGAATAACATTATAATTCATATTTCTCTCTGTAATACTTAGAACATAACAGAGACCATGAAATCAAAATATGAGAATTATTAGACACAATTTACTGCAGTCTTTAGCTCCGTAAACAGTTAAAGTCAATTTACCAGCATGTGAGAAAGTATTTATAAATATGTATTTTCATACACATCAATTATATTTTTAATAATTATAGTTTCTGGAATAAGAAATTTCTAATTTTACATGTGCATATTTATAGGATTACTTGTAATTTAATCTTTTAAGTTTATGTCCCATATGGTGCCCCAAGAAAAGAAAATTGAGTAAAGCTCCTTGGCTTTCTACCAGTGGTATAGAACCTACTCTGACAAATCAAGCATTTGTCCTAGCTGCTCAAACTGTAGGACACTTGCCTCTGCCCACTAGGGAGCAGAACTCCATGGAAATCCAAGGAACCTGCAGTCAGGTTGAAGAACCTCAAAGGGATAAGGATCTCTCTTTTAAGGAATCAGAGATTTGTGTGTCTGTGTGTGGTGTGGTGTGTGGTGTGGCTGGGTGCACACATGTCATGACACATGTGTGGAGAGGGTAACCTTGGGGTGTCAGCCCTAACCTTTCACCTTGAGAAGCAGGTATTTATTTATTTATTTATTTATTTCAAATTTTGTATGAACAAATCATGTGTTGGTACCACCATTTCCCTCCTCTCTGTCCCCATTCCACTGAGGGCCCTCTTCAGTGGGATTGTTGGAATGTTCCATGGGATTGAGGGCTATGAGTTGTGTGAGCAGTGGTCAGTCATTAGGTGGGGGGCAATGCCTGTGGGTATCTTCCCCCCCACCATGGCTTTTACAATCTTTCTGCCCCCTCTTCTGCAAAATTCCCTGAGCCATGGTGGGTGAGTTTTAAGTCTGCTGTAGTGTTGAGCTCTGAGCAGCTTCTGGAATTCTGCTTTGGAATGTTTTGACGATCCTCAGTGTCTGTTTCCATCGTCCTGGCACAGGTTGACGGTCTCCCTGTAGGAGCAGCACTCTTGCTCATCTCACCACTTCCTCTGTGGTTTCCCCTGGGACCCAGCTGACTTGCTAGGCAGCATGGTTCATCTCTTGCCATGGAGTCTGATATCATTTCTGGGCTTCTTGCTAGAATTAGATTGTCCTTTGTTCTTGCTGCCTTTTGAAAAATACAAACATTCTCCAATGGGGAGTGAGATCAGCATAGATTAAATGGAATAAGCATTGTTAATTTGTCAAGATTATAATGGGTGTAGCCTCTCTTTAGGACCATGGTGAATGGAAGCTTCCCCTTGGAATCCAGATTCTTGGTCTCCATAGGAGTTTGGCTTGGAGCTCAGTTCCAGCTATGGATTCCTTGCCACTTAGCGGATCTCTTAGCCAATCAGAGAGCCCTTGATTACCCAGGTAGGTTGAGTGCCACTATTGCACAGGTGTCATCTTGTCATGCTGCTTGCTGTCATAGTGTCCCTGCTTTTTCCCAACATTGTTGGCCAATTTCCCCTTAGTGGCTCATGTAGCGATTTCCAGCATTATATGGGCTGACCATCTGGGAACTGGCTTCCTTCCAGATTCCAGTCAAGTCTCTCAATGTTGTGTGATGGCAGCCTGTGGTGTCTTCAGCAATAGGATCTTTGTCCTTTGACAGAAGACTGTCTTATTTTGGGGACATGTCATCTGCAAATAGGGATAGTTTGACTTCTTCCTTTCCAATTTGCATCCCTTGTATGTCTTTCTCCTGTCTTATTGCATTGGCTAGAACTTCAAGCACTATGTTGAGGAGCAGTGGTGAGAGTGGACACCCCTGTCTTGTTCCCAATCTTAATGGAAACTCCCTGAGTCTCTCCCCATTGAGTATGATTTAGGTTTTAGGTGTTTTTATATAGCCTTTATTATGTTTAGGTATAAACCCTCTATGCCAAGTTTCTCCAGAATTTTGATATTTATTTTTTAAAAATTACTTATTTCAGAGAATGGAGGAGAGAGAGAATGGATATGCCAAGGACTCTTTATTCTGCAAATGAATTCCAGATGCATGCACCACTTTGTGCATCTGGCTTTATGTAGGTATAGGGGAATCGAACCCTGGCTGTCAGACTTTTCAATCAAGTGCCTTTAAATACTGAACCATCTTTCCAACACTAACAGAGGTATTTATTAAGCACCCTCTGTTTATTTAACAAGCCATTTTCATATATATGATCTCTGTTAATCTTCACAGACATTGGAAAAAAGAATCATTCTTTCCACCATTCAACCGAGAAAACAGACTTTGTAGAATTTACATTGGAACAAGCCAGTGCCTGAATTAAAACCTATATCTGTCTGAATGTGAAGTTCAGTTTATTTAGACAATACTGAAATTTCCATGAGAACAAAATTTCACAGCATATATGTAGAAATTCACTAGTAGGCTGAGAATCTGGAATTAGAAATATAATAGTGCCTTGGTCATAAGTCTACCAACTTACTAGGCAATAGAACTTTGTATATGGCTTTAGACAAATGATCAGAGACTAAGATTGAGGAAGGAGAAGATAACTGTCTCTTCCACAGGAACAAAAGAATAGTTATGCTGACTCATCAGAGACAAGACAACATTCTTCCAGAAGCAAGGAGAAGCCATGGCACTTACTTGAATTGTTTATCCACTTAGATGGAATGTCACAGTCACTAACTAGTGCCCAGTCTCAGGACATCTAGACACGTGTGCTTCAGCTCTATAGAAGATGTAAAGAACCCCTAAAGTTGAAAACATTGTGTATTCTGAGTACTCCCATAGATCCAAACACACACCTGCATTTCAATAACCACAACTTAAATAATCAAATTTTCAAATATGTCTTGTCCTTGCACCCTGAGCAAATAGAAACTTTGGGTTGAGAGTTGTTTATACGTGTATTACCATCACATATAAGTCACTAGATAAGATCGCAATCCCACTGCCTAGTACTTCCGAGTTATCTGATTTCAGGTCTTCCGGAGCTAGAGTGAGACCCTACCTCAAAAAACCAAAGTTCACATGACCACCAGATGCTTGAGCCACTTTTTGTATCCAGTTTATGTGGGTGGCTTGGGAATTGAACTGGGACAGCAGACTTTGCAAGCAAGCACCTTGAACCATTGAGCAATCTTCCTAGGCTCTTTCCAAATGACTTCTTTGTTTGAAAGGATCTCTGTTAAGGTAGAATACATTGCCAAAATTTTCGTTACTAACCTTAATTAAGGGAATGATTTTTATTGCTGCTTTTTTAAAAAAAATTATTTATTCATTTTCAAGCAGAGAGATACAGAGAGACAGAGACAGAGACAGACAGACAGAGAGAGAGAGAGGGAGAGAGAGAGAGCACCAGGGCCACCACCTTGTGGGTATGACTTTTGTGGGTACTGGGGAATTGAACCGGAGGCCTCAGGCACTGGAGCCAAGTGCCTTATCCGCTGAGCCATCTCTCCAGCCCCTATTGCTGCATTTTTAAATGGGAAAAATACAAAGACATCTTTGTACCAGCTCTCTCATTTATACACCAATATAATATGCTCTAATATAATATCTCTAGCAAGCAGTAAATCCACCAAGAATTGAGAATCATTCTAGGGATAGAGAATGCTAATGAACAGGTATGTTTTTCAGTGCCATTTTCTTAAATTTTTAACTAACATTCCTCTTTTAGGTTTGAATAGGTGACATGTAGGTCATATGGCATAGAAATCCTTAAAAAATTATTAAAACTGAGTAATTCTCATGTACAGGATAAAATAACACTGAGGATTCTTTTCCTCTGTGAGTCTTGAGGTAGGTGATTTCATAATGAGGTCGTAGTTTTATTCATGTAAAAATTACTTACTGAGAGGCTATTCAGTGAGTAATACAATTCTCCAGGCCAGGGAAAATCCACACGAAGATTTACACAATTCACATCTTTCCCAAGGCCCCGTCAGTAGAATGAACACAAAATGACAGTTAATCAGAAACTTACAAGCCCTTTGGTGTGTGTTACTATAATCACTAGGGAGAGATTCTGAGTGTGTATTTGATTTTAAATGCTTCATGTCTTACAAAAACAGAAAGGAGGAAGAATTCCAAGTCCAGGACTGAAATCCTGAGAACACACACCCTACCATGATCACTTGCCTGGGGCTCTCCTAATTGTCAGGAACTTCTTACCTCTTCCCAGGTGATGTGCCCTCCATGGAGCGGGTCAACGAGACTGTAGTGAGCGAGTTTGTCCTCCTTGGCTTCTCGTCTCTGGATGGGCTCCAGCTTTGGCTTTTTCTGACCTTCCTGCTCCTTTACCTGTTCACGCTGGTCACCAACGCCATCATCATCTCCACCATCGTGCTGGACAGAGCTCTTCACACCCCCATGTACTTCTTCGTATCTGTCCTGTCCTGTTCCGAGACTTGCTACACCTTTGTCATCGTGCCCAAGATGCTGGTGGACCTGTTGGCCCAGAAAAAAAGCATCTCCTTCCTGGGCTGTGCCATCCAAATGTTTACCTTCCTCTTCCTCGGTTGCTCCCACTCCTTCCTGCTCGCAGCTATGGGTTATGACCGCTACGTGGCCATCTGCAACCCTCTGCGCTACACCGTGCTCATGGGACACGGGGTGTGTGCGGGACTAGTCGCTGCCGCTTGTGCCAGTGGCTTCGCGGTGGCACAGGTCATCACGTTCCTGGTATTTCACCTGCCTTTCCACTCCTCCAATCAACTCCATCACTTTTTCTGTGACATCTCCCCCGTTCTCCAGTTGGCCTCTCGCCATTCCCACTTTGCCCAGTTCATCATCTTCATGCTGTGTGCCTTGGTCCTGGTCATTCCCCTGTTACTGATCTTGATATCCTATATTCACATCCTCTCCGCCATCCTCCAGTTTCCCTCCTCAGTGAGCAAGTCCAAAGCATTCTCCACCTGTGCTTCCCACCTCATCGTTGTCGTGGTGCACTATGGCTGTGCCTCTTTCATCTACCTAAGGCCCAAGGCCAACTACTCCTCCAGCCAGGATGTTCTCATTTCCGTCTCCTACACTATCCTCACCCCGTTGTTCAACCCCATGGTCTACAGCTTAAGGAATAAGGAATTCAAGTCGGCTCTGCGCAGAGTGGCAGGGAGAGCAATCACCCTCAAGCTGGGCTAACCTGCGTCCTGCTCTTTCCAAGCCCAGCATATGGAGAGGAGTCCCCGGATGGAAATGCTCAAGTGATTCAGAACTATGTTCGTGTTTGGAAGCAGAGATGATTTCCTCCTCATCTGCAATATGAGATTCAGAAAAACGCAGCTTCTAGCTGTGATCCCGTGGATTATTGGCCTCTGAAGTTGTTTCTTTCCAGTTGAGTGAAAAAACAATGCATGGCAATTTTAGAAATGTGTGTACGTGTTCAGAATTCCAGCCTCTGCCAGAGCAGAAACTAACCTTGTAAAATCGGCATGAAGCTGACTGTTCTAAAGACCCAGTAGGGTGGTTAAGCTAGTCAACATGATGGGATGTGGAATCCAGAGGAGACAGGTCCCTGGCAAGTGGGAGAGCATTTCCCCACCTTCCAGCAGATGGCTCAAGAGAAAGAGGAAACGCTGTGCTTCCTCACGACCTGCCTTGGCATCTATTCCTGGGGCTGCTGCTCCTGCCACCTGTGCCCATGTCACACTCCAGATTCTTCGGCTTGCAATGTGGGCTGCTGCTCAGGCTCCCCTGGAGTTTCTCGGACCTTTGGCTGCAGATTGGAACTTCTGAAGCACCCAGCTTCATGGACCACAAAGCTACCAGGTTCTCAGCCTCTGCAGCACACTTGGCCTGTGCTGGATACCCAGCCCCTACCTTTCGAGTCATTCTAGTGAATCCCTTTGTAAGTCAGAAGCCTTCCTAACACACCCAGGAAGCACTTGTATCTGGACTGTGTTCTTTCTAATTGTGTTCACAATCTCAGTCTTTAAACACAGTTAAATCACACTCTGTAAATGACAGTTTGTAAAACGTCTGTTACAAAGTTTGGTTCTTATAAGTATATGTAATTAATGCTCATGAGAAAATTTTGCAAAATTTCTCCCTTTCTGAGTTTCTTTCTTTCCTTATTTGCAAGCAGAGACAGAGAATGCGTGGACCAGGTCATCCAGCCTCTGCAAATGAACACCCGGCTTTACATGGGTACTGAGGAATCAAACCCAGGTTGTTTGGCTTTGCAGACAAGCTCCTTAACCACTGAGCCATGTCTCCAGCCCACTTTCTATGTTTCTAATGGATTAATGGGAGACTATCATTTCTAGGACAAATCAAAGCTTAATCCAATTTCATTCAACATTGACCAAATGGAAAAGACTGTAAGGGGCAAGTGGTCTCTGCTCTCCTCACAACTCAGGAGTCTGGATGTCTGTGTGAGGCCAGCTTGAGTCTGAGGTCTTCGGTTTATCCCTTTCTTGTGAGTGGAACTCCTGAAGCAGTGCAGTGCAGATGCGGGCTCAATGTGTTTCTGTTCAAGATCCCCTTGTAAATGAAAGTCTCCTCTTTGATTTTTATTTCTTACTCTTTTCCTTCTACAAATTTATAAATGATACATACCTTGTGAGTGGTGAACTAAGAGGGAAAGGTGTGGCATCTCTCGTTCAGGGTCTGATTATTACAGGACATCAAGCTCCTCTGCAAAGGATGCATCCCTTCCACATCTTTGAAGCTTGAGACATGAAGAGGATGGTAGCTGAGGACTAAAGCAAAACTATTTATGTAGCTACCAAATTCTCTTTTTCTTTGAATCTTACTTACCTCAGGCTCCTGGCCTACAAATCTGTCTCATGAAAAGGAAATGAAGTGAAAACCTCTGAAATGCATCAGTTTAATGTGTCAGTTACACCTGCACTGTCTGCTCATACTTAAAATGAAATTTCTTGACAGTGGAGTGTTCAGCACTGGGATAGCTCGATCACACTTCCCAAGGCTCAGGGTCCATTGCGGAAGAGGTGGTGGAAAGATTGTAAGAGCCAAAGGAAGGGTAGGACTGCTCACAATGCAAACTTCCAGACACAAAAGGGACTTGATATTCATGACCTCACAGTGTCTGACACTTCCTACACAAGACATTCAAAATAGGAGGAAGCGATGATGACATTGAAACAAAGTAGAGACTAATTGAGAGGAGAAGAATATGATGGAGGGTGGACTTGAGAGGGGGAAGTGGGGGTAGGGAGGGAATTATCATGATTGATTGTCTATAGTTATGGAAGCTGTTTAAAAAAGTTTAAATTTTTTTTAATGTTACTTCATGTATGCCTTAAAGCATCCTTGAGAGGCATGTATCATGATCCACATCTTGTAGATTATAAATTATCACTCAATTATAGTGAGTTCCCTACTGATAAGTAGATGATATTGAACCCATATTATCTATTAAGTCTCCTACAATGCCCTCATATTACACTTTGTAAGAACTGAACTTTTTTATTTATTTGAGAGAGAGAGAGAGGGAGGGAAGGAGAGAGAGAGAGAAAGGCAGAAATAGAACAAGAATGGGCATGCCAGGGCCTCCTTCCACAAATTCCAGTTGCATGAGTCACTTTGTGATCTGGCTTTACCTGTGCACTAGGCCATCAAACCCGGCCTGTAAGGCTTTGCAAGCAAGTGCCTTTAACCATCGAGCAATCTCTCCAGCCCATTTATTTGAAATGACCAAGAAAAGATTGGGCTTTATTATGACATCTTCATATAAAACAGGTATTGGTTGTTTCTTTTCCCTTCTTCTTTTGCTCCCTCTCTCCCGAGTGGCCACGCCCATGTCACACCTGCACTGTTACACAGTCTCCCCTTTTCCTCAGCACCTCCTGCTTCCCTCTTCTCTAGTTTCATAGCCTGTACCCACTTTCAAGCCCTCATACTGTTCCAGTCAGCTCCATGCTGCTGGGATGAACATCCAAACTAGAAACAGTTTATAGGAGGAAGGAATTATTTCAAGCTTACTGATCCAGGGGGAAGTTCCCTCAGTGGCAGAAAAAGCTGCTTCCATACATCCAAGAAGAAAGAAACAGCCAAACAGCCTGTGAAAACCCAAAGCAACAAGCATCAATGGGCAGCAAGCAGCAGGGACCCCCGGCCCAGGGCTCAGACTGTGCTTATACCTTTGGGCTGGAATTCAGATCCATCCCCCAGCACACCTTAGGACTGGACCCCAGGATTGCCCCCAGTGATACCTCCTCCAGCCACCTGTTTTAATAAAACACCTGAGCCTATGGTGGACATACATTCAAACTACCACACATACATATAAACCAATACTAAAAGTGATAAGATTCACTTATGAGAAAGGAGATATAATTTTTCTCTTTCCAAAAAAGGTATTAAAACAGCACTATAAATTTATTTTTACTTTAAAAATATTTTATTCATTTATTTATTTATTTGAGAGCGAGTGTGAGAGAGGAAGAGGGGGAGAGAGAGAGAGAATGGGTGCACCAGGGCCTCCAGCCACTGCAAATGAACTCCAGACACATGTGCCACCTTGTGCATCTGGTTTCATGTGGGCACTGGGGAATCAAAATCGGGTCCTTCTGCTTTGCAGGCAAACGCCTTAGCCACTAAGCCATCTCTCTAGCCAAAAACAGCCCTTTTTATATCAACCCATTTTCCTGCAAATTTAATAATTTATCTTTATAGCTGAGTAACATTCCATTCACAGGGCTAATTTTTTCTCTACTTCCTATATGTAATTTGAAGGTGAGATTTGAAGTTGGTTTTAGCAAGAGAGTGAAGTCCTAGAGGACTTCTAACTAGACCACGTGTTCTGAGTTACAGAGACATCAGCCCTTGAGTTTCAGGCATAATCTCAACTAGTAATAAACAGGTAATTTGACTTGATATCCATCATTGACTATTAATTACACATCTCTTGAGTAGAGCCATCAAAAGAAAAGGCTAAAATGAGGCAGGACTATACCATAACAGCAATAAGGCTCTCTTATAATGCTGGCTTTATGCCTTATGACATATTCTTAAGACACATTTTAACATTAAACAGACCAATCACAGATAAAAATCACAAAACAGATGTTACCAATTGCCAGAATATACATGCCCCATGCTTTTTATTAGCAAATTCAACTTTAAGCTAAGAGAAGGCCACCTATACCTCCAGGTCCTTATAACCCAATATCTATACCTTAAAGAAATCATTGTTTTTTAAAATAACCATTCAGTAAGAGTCAACCAGAGATTTAAAAGTAGCATGCTTCTATAGTATTGTGGAAACCCTATCATTCCATTCCAAATGGAATCTTTATTTACTTCTTCCTTACTTCTAGACAGACAGCTTCCCATTCTCTAAAACAACTGTGCACATCTTTTTCACACTCCTAAATTATCTATCAGAATAGCACTTCTATTACTCGGGCTGTCTGACGTTAAGTCTACTAACTCTCCATGTTGTGGGAGAAGTAAAAACTATTTACCCATGCCGCTATTTCACGTTATCTTCTGGCATTTGATTGCCTCTGATTGTCAGGATTTAGCTAAGAAAGCAAGAGTAAAGGCAACCACTTCAAACAGAAGTGGTCTAACATAGAGAGAGGCCTAGATGGACAGTAAAGTTTTGAAGAAAAAAGATGAAATGCATATGTTGTGGTCAGCTTTCTAGTTGCTGCGCAGAAAGAACCCAAACAAAAGCAGCTTGTGGAAGAATGGGTTTATTTGGCTTACGGACTCGAGGGGAGACTCCATCCTAGCAGGGAAAATGATGGCATGAGCAGAGGGGTGGACATCACCTCCGCCACAGCACTGGAAACAGTGGCAGGAAGGTATGCCAAATATTGGCAAGGAGAAGCTGGCTTATAACCCCCATAAGCCTGCCCTCAACAACACAGTTCCATTGAGGTTATAAAATCCAAACTGCCATCAGCTGAGGATCGATCATTCAGAACACATTCATTTGTTTGTGGGACACACCTGGATCAAACCAGGACAGTCTGCCCCTGGCCCCCACAAATAATCATACATGATGTAAATACAATGCATTCAGCTCAACTCTTAAGTCCCCACAGCTTTCAACTGAGCCCTAATACCAAAAATAAGCCTGTAATGGCACAGAACATTCACACTGCAAAACATGAGGCACAGCAAAAACAGATTAAACCAATACAAGATTTAAAACAAGCAGGGCACCATCAATCTCCAACTCCAAGTTCAATGATTCTAACTAATAACAAGTCTCTTGGAGATTCAATTCCGCCCCTCCAGCTCAGCTATTCACAGTCTGAGAAAATTTCATCTGGTGCTAGCAGCTCGCTTTGGCACCCATCCATAGTCCTGGAATTCTTTGGGTCTCCATTGCAACCCACAGTTTATCCTCATGGCTCCATCAGGCTCCATGCAGGCAACCTAGCACACCTGCTTCACATGCCAATGGCCATTTTTCAAAAACAAAACTGTGTTGCAAATCCAATGATCCTCTCTTCTTGCATTTGTTCTACTCCACAGAACCAGGTGAGCTGCCAACTTGTTAATCCAGGGGGGAACAGAGCATTCAGGCCCCTTACTTCAAAGAGTCTGCATTCTTCCTGTTGTTCCAATGCAGATCACCTGGCCCAATCTCAATGGTTGTCATCTCTCAAACAATTGCAGGCGAACGGGCAGCAGTTTTGACCCAAAAATCTTTCTTTCTGTGCCATCTCCATCTGCTCACACCAGTCATTCTTTACGTAAAACAACCCTGCACAGGTTCTCAGGACTCAGGCAGGTAGAACGCAGCAAGACTCTCACACAAACTGCTTCTGGCACAGTCCTGACAAAGTTCTTTCTCACCCTTGTAAGCCAAACCTCACAGTCCATACACACAGTACTGCAAGGTCTCTCTCAGGACAAGGTTTCAAATCCTTCCACATTCCTCCTGCAGATCACTTCCAGAAGACCAAAGCCACAAGATCATGGTTCTAGCAGCAACAGATGACGCCACATCCTGGTGCCAAAACTGTTGCGGTCAGCTTTCTAGTTGCTGTGCAGAAAGAACCCAAACAAAAGCAGCTTGTGGAGGAATGGGTTTATTTGGGTTATGGACTCGAGGGGAGACTCCATCCTGGCAGGGAAAATGATGGCATGAGCAGAGGGGTGGACATCACCTCTGCCACAGCACTGCAAACAGTGGCAGGAAGGTGTGCCAAACACTGGCAAGGGGAAGCTGGCTTATAACCCCCCAACAACACAGTTCCATCGAGGTTGTAAAATCCAAACTGCCATCAGCTGAGTTCAGTCATTCAGAACACATTCATTTGTTTGTAGGGGACACCTGGATCAAACCATGACAGCATATTTCCAATTGAAGGGCGTGTCTACACTGCTTACACTCACAATCAGGATGAAAGTTGAAACTCTGAGAGTTCAGAGGAGAGACTCTGGAGTCCAGTGCTACAACCTCTCAGGAGGGGAGCCAGCCTGGCGGTTGGTTAAATGCTCAATGAGATATCTCTGGGGTGGGGAGCAGGATCATGTCATAGATGAGACCAGAATCACATAGAAGAATGGTGTGGATGCAGCTGGTGCTTTGGGGAGATGCAATGCCAAGTCTGTGAAAGAAAACCGGAGGCTAGAGCTACAGCTTTCTGTTGTCACTAACCAATATGCCAACTTGAGCTGAGGCAAGAGGGAAGCACCTTCTCCCCCACTGGCCCTAGAATCTCCCACGAGTGTTAGGAGCCAGCAGGAAAGAGAGTTTAGATGTGACTCGAAGTCTAACAGCTCAAGCACTGTCTAGAAGAAAAGGGGAGAGCCAGCTCAATTTTCATTCATTTATTTCACCTCATTCAGTGCTCCATAGATGAGCTTCCCAAATTTCTGCACTTTCTGAGTCATTTTTCCCCCAACCCTTCCACTTCACTTTGAACTTTCCCTCATGCAGTGTTTGGGAGCTGGTTGCACTTCTTTTCTGTATTAGTTGAGCAAGTTGCTCAAGTCCCCCAATGACCCTTTACTAGCCGAGTGGAAAAAACTTGAGTCAAAATGCATTTCAGTAATTATTCTCAGGGGATGAGGTGACACAGTTACAGAGCAGATGTGTCTGAGGTTGGCAAGAGACCAAGGAAATGTCACTGGTGACCATCTGTCGAATGATCCCTCAGAGTGAATTTACGAAGGCAGAAATCTACAGAGTAGTGGAGGGCAGGGGCGTGCTAGAGACCATATAAGGGTCCATAGGGTCTGGAAGTAGAAGCAATCCTCCACCAGCCCACAAAGGGTCTTCAGGAGGACAGGATTTGTTGTTGGAACTAGGAGGTCCCACGAGTGTTTAATATACCTGTGTGAAAAGGTCAATGAAAAGTTGTTGCAAAATGGGAAATTGAAATGATTCATCCCACAAAACTTCCACAAATACACTTAAACAACGTCTAGTCAAGACCTATTTAAGATGAAAAGCTTTCCTGTTCAATTCATAATAGAATCCAAGAGAATATTGAGACATATATGAAACAGATAGAATGTCATAATTTGATAGAAATTCCAATAAGTCCTTATTTTGTTTTCAAATCAATTAAAAGTATATATATGTATACATAATTTAATTTTAATATCATTATGGTTTGTATTTTTAACTTTTTATGACAGCTTCCATAATTATAAATAATAAACCATAATAATTCCCTTCCCACCCCACTTTGTCCCTCTCAAGTCCACCCTCCATCATATCCCTTCCCTTTCTCTCTCAAATTGTCTCTATTTTGTTTCAATGTCATTATCTTTCCCTACTATTATGAAGGTCTTCTGTAGGTACTGTCAGACACTATGAGGTTGTGAATATCAAGGCCATTTTATGTCTGGAAGTTTGCATTGTAAGCAGTCCTCCCCTTCCTTTGGCTCTTACGATCTTTCCACCACCTCTTCCACAATAGACCCTGAGCCTCGGGAAGTGTGATGGAGATGTCCCAGTGCTGAACACTCCACTGTCATTTCTTCTCAACACTGTGGTGTCTTTTGCGTTATCCCAGTGGTCACTGCCTCAGGAAAGAGAAGTTTCTCTAGTCAAAAGTGAGAGTAGCATTAATATGTGAAAATCCACCTTAGAAAAAATGCTTCTAAGGCAGTTTGGTGGGCATAATACATGCATTTCTCCCAGACAACAGCAGGCATCACTCCCCTAGGGCCCATGACCTTCCCCATCATAGGCTTTTGACTAGGTCTTCAGTACCACGCATGGTACCTCCACCTCCTGTGGAGCAGGCCTCTAGTCCAATTAGAGAGCAGTTGGTTTCCCCCATAACAGACACACCACTATTGGCCCAGTTGACACATTTGTCTTGGCTGGTCAGTCTTAAGGTTTGCAGGGCCCACTGATGTTCACCACCATTGATGACTTCTCTCTCCCATAGGGCTGCATGTAGCTGTACCTTTTCCCAGCATTACTCTGATACCAAAACCAGACAAAGACAGAACAAAAAAAAATTACAGACAAATCTTCCTCATGAACATAGATGCAAAAATTCTCAACAAAATACTGACAAACAGAATATGAGAATACATCAAAAAGATCATTTACTCCAACCAGGTAGGGTTTATCCCAGAGACACAGGAATGGTTCAACATACACAAATCAATAAATACACTATATAAATGGACTAAAGGACAAAAATCACATGATCACCTTAATAGATACAGAAAAGGCATTTGACAAAATCCAACATCCTTTCATGGTAAATGTCTTAAAGAGACTGGGAAGAGAAGGAACACATCTCAACATAATAAAGGCTATTTATGACAAGCCTATAGCCAACAACATTACATTAAATGAGTAAAAACTTGAAGCATTCCCACTAAAATCAGGGAAAAGACAAGAGTGTCCTCTGTACCCACTCTTATTTAACATAGTACTGGAAGTCTTAGCCATAGCAACAAGGTAAGAGGCACAAATAAAAGGGGTACAGGGCTGCAGAGAAGGCTTAGCGGTTAAGGCGTTTGCCTGCAATGCAGAAGGACCTGAGTTCAATTCCCCAGTGCCCATGTCAAGCCAGATACACAAGAGGGCGCATATGTCTGGAGTTCATTTACAGTGGCTGGAGACCCTGGCATGCCCAATCTCTGTCTCACTCTCTCTTTCTCTCTCTCAAATAAATAAAATATTTTTAAAAGGGGGTACAAATTGGAAAGGAAGAGATAAAAGTATCATTATTTTCAGGTAATATGAATCTATATATTAGGGACCCTAAAGACTCTATCAGCAAACTGTTGAGCTGATAAACACTTTTAGCAATGTAGCAGGATACAGAATTAACCCACAGAAATCATTAGCCTTCCTATATACTAACAACAAACAGGCCGAGGATGAAGTCAGGGAAATACTCCCATTCACAATTGCCTCAAATTGTGTAAATTGAATAAAGCTCAAATTGAATAAATCTAACTAAAGAAGTGGAGGATCTCTACAATGGAAACTTTAAAACACTCAAGGATTCCAGGTCAGCCTGAGTTAGAGAGAGACCCTACCTTGAAAAACAAAACAACAAACAAACCAAAAAAAAAAAAAAAGACGACTCAAGGAGAACTTGCAGAAGACACAAGCAATGGAGAGACATCTCGTGTTTCTGGGTTGGAAGAATCAATGCTGAGGAAATATCGATCTTCCCAGAAGCAATCTATATATTTAATGCAAATGTCATCAAAATTTCAATGGCATTCTTCACCAAAATAGAAAAAAAACAGTCCTAAAATTCATCTGGAATCACAAAAAATCTCAAATAGCCAAAACAATTCTGGGCAACAAAAATAATGGTGGTATCACCATCCCTGAAAATAGACTTACCATATGACCCAGCTACACCACTCCTTGGCATCTATCCTAAGGACTCTAGTCACTACCCTAGAGGTACTTGCTCATCCATGTTTATCTCTGGGATAAACCCTACCTGGTCAGGGTGAATGATCTTTTTGATGTATTCTCATATTCTGTTTGCCAGTATTTTGTTGAGGATTTTTGCACCTATGTTCATGAGGGAAATTGGTCTGTAATTTTTTTTTGTTCTGTCTTTGTCTGGTTTTGGTATCAGGGTAATGCTGGTTTTGAAGAAGGAGTTTGGTAATATTCCTTCCTTTTCTATTTTATGGAAAAGTTTGAGAAGCATTGGTGTTAGTTCTTCAGCGAAGGTCTGGCAGAATTCACCATTAAATCCATCTGGGCCTGGACTTTTTTTAGTAGGGAGATTTTTTTATAACTACTTGGATCTCGGTAGTTGTTATAGGTATGTTTAAATGGTTTGTCTCATCCTGATTTAATTTTGGTAGGTCATATATATCTAGGAAATCATTTCTTTCAGATTTTCAAACTTGGAGTATATGTTCTCAAAGTATGTCTTTATGATTTTTTGTATCTCATTGTTACCAGTTGTGCCTTTTTTGGTCTCTAATTTTATTAATTTATGTCTCTTCTCACTTTCTTTTGGTCAGATTTGCTAGGGGTTTATCCATCTTGTTTATCCTTTCAAAGAACCAACTCTTTTTAAAAATATGTTTATTATGAATAAGTATATACATTGTATGAACAAATCTGGTGAATGTGTCCCCATTTCCCTCCTATCTGTCCCCTATAGAACCAACTCTTCATTTCATTGATTCTTTGTTTTTTTTCTATTTCATTAATTTCTGCCCTAATCTTTATTATTTCTTCCCATCTACTTATTTTTGGTTTGCTTTGTTCTTTTTCCTAGGCCTCCAGATGAAGCATTAAGTTGTTTACTTGTAACCTTTCTAATTTCTTAATATATAGGCACTTAATGCTATAAATTTCTCTCTTGGGACTGCTCATTGTGTCCCATAGGTTTAAGTTTATTGTGTTTTCATTATCATTTGACTCTACAAAGCATATTTTTAAAAAACTTTTATTGAAAACCTCCATGATCATAACCAAACAATACATTTAAAATATTTTTATTTATTAATGTGCAAGCAGAGAATAGATAGATAGAGAGAGAGAGAGAGAGAGAGAGAGAGAATAGGTGCTCTTGAACATCTAGTGAGGCTGACCATGAAGCTTTCCACACAGCTTCTGAAGAATGGTGGTGGGTTTTGCTGTCCAGAAAGTAAAGTGCATTAGAAACTGCCGATCAAGGAATACAGGGTGACATCAAAGCAAACTGGCAGGGCCCAGATTGGAGAAGCCAAAAGCATCACTCAACTTAGCTCAGAAAAAAAAAGGCTAAGGAAATCTCATGAAGACACTTTGTATTAGGCAGGGCTCTAGAGGAACAGAACCATCCAAATGTGTGTAGATGTGTGTATATATTGATGTGTGTAGATGATATTGATGTGTGCAGGTGTGTGTTTATATTGATGTGTGTAGATGCACTATATATTGGTGTGTAGATGATATTGATGTGTGCAGATGCACATATATATTGATGTGTGTAGATGTACGTATACATTGATGTGTGTATGTGTGTGGAGGGAGCTGATTGGATATCATTACACAAAGTGGCCTGGGGGTACTCCTGGGCATGCTGAAAGATTACGAGCTGCATCTGAGTGGGTGGATGAACACAGTTAAGTGGATGAGAAGGAGATGGCCTTTGTGCCACTGTGTGAGCTGCCCCTGCAAACTCCCCAATTGTCCAACTGTGTTCCCTGTAAAAACCAGCAAACATCTCCCATTAAGGACACCTGGGGAGGTAGGTTCAGGCCCAGGATGCTGGTGGCCTGCTGAGATGCCTGCTATTGTCACCACTCCTCTGCCAACCAGCGTTGACTGATGCCAACAGTGAACTGCTAGCAAGAGCAGCTCCAGAAGATTCAGAAAGAAAAGGCCTGGCCTGTTCAAATGCAAATGTGGAGAGCTGATTGAATGACCAGTGCAAGTGTGAGAGGGTGCAGCAGAAGTGTGGCCAGCAAACCCCAAGACAGGCTTAGAACAGAAAAGCAAATGTTTAGAAACATTTGTGGAAACTTAAGTGTGATTTTAGGTTTGTTGTTCTTACACTGGAACTGCAGAAGGTGCCTGAAGTTCTACTTTACTCATTCCTTTTCTTTTTATTTTATTGACTTAATGAATTTAAAAAAAAAAACTCAGCATGTCATGTTGTTTGGTTCCATGGGTTAGTTGGGGAGTTGCAGCATCAACATCAACTCCCTGTTGGTCAATGGAGCTGGGAGAGCAGAGGCTTGGAATAGCTGTGAGCCAGAGACAAACAATCTCGGGATAAGCCACTGTGGGACAGATGGTTTATTGTATAGATAAGAGTTGTTTATATAGAGGAGGAGGCAGAGGTAGGGGCATAGGCAGCAAGGAGATTGATAGGGGCAAGATCTGTGGGCATCTCATGAGTTGATTGGTGGGGGCCAGTACCCTTTTGGATACCTATTTTGCATAGATAAATTGAGGGGCCTACATGACATATAGAATGATGTCAGCAGAGGAAATGTAACCTTATTGTTTAGGTTATTGCAGCTGTGGCCTGCCTGGGGGCTGGCGTGTCCAGGATTCGCTAGAGATTATCGGGGTCCTCAGACTGCCTCAACTTCCTTAACAGAAGGAGATAGTCCCGGAAGCCTGCTGGTCTCAGCAAAACCGTATATCCTCCATGCCCCTTTAGCAGGATACTACAATGTCAGAGGATAAGAAGCACAGATATAAAATATAAAAAGGAAGAAATGGTCAAAAATTATGCTACACATACAGGAAGAACATGTGGGTCTATGTGATTCTTATGTGAGCGCCTAAGAAATGGAATGTCACGTGTTCATAAAACATTTAAAATATTCTTGGGGGCTGGAAAGATGGCTCAGCAGTTAAAGGCACTTGCTTGCAAAGCCTGACAGCCCAGGTTCAATATCCCAATACCCAGATAAGCCAGACACACAAAGTGGAGCTGTGTCTGGAGTTCATTTATAGTGTCAGGAGGCCCTGAAGTGCCCATACTTACTCTCTGTCTCTTTGTCTCTCTGTCTCTCTGTCTCTCAAATAAATAAATGAATAAGTAAAAATATTTTTTAAAAAAATATTCAACACCAGGGACCCACAAGTGTGAGTTTCAGCACAGTTGCTGGCTCCTAACATCTCTGTCTAGTTCCTACGTTGATTGTCAATGTTGCCATCCACGTGCCAGCATCCCATGATTGTGAGCTCAGCACGGCGACCTGCTCCTTGCACCCCTTCCTCTGCTCATATCATATCTATCACCTTTGTCCAGGGATGGGATCCTGCACACACAAGCTATGTCTCCCTTTTCTGTCTTAATGTTATTTAATTTTTTTTAATTTGGTTGATCGTCAAAGGTTCATCCATCCTGCTTATCTTTTCAAAAACCCAAGTCTCTGTTTTATAGATTCTTTTCATTGTGCTTTTATTTGTTCTTCATTGATTTCTGCTTTATATATTTATTTTCATCCAGTAATTTTGTAAATGGACTTTTCTTGCATTTCTAAGATCTTCAGGTGCATCATTATATTATGTATCTGTGATCTCTCTGTTTTTGTAATGAAAGCTATAAAATTATCTCTCAGGACTGTTTTCATTATATCCCATAGATTATGTAGTTGGGATTTTTCTTTTTTTCATTTTCTGTCAATTCTAAGAACTTTTTGATTTCTTTCTTGATTTCTTCAATGACCCCTTCATTACTCAATAGTGTGCTATTTCTGGCCTTGAAGTCTTAGCTAGAGCAATAAAACAAAAGAAAAATAACTAAAAGAGATACAAGTAGCAAATGAAGATGTCCCACTATTCTTATTTGCAAATGATATGAATCTACACACACCTTAGGATTAGAATTCAGATCTGCCACCAAACATACCTTTGGGCTGGACCTGAGGATCCACCCCCAGTGACACCTCCTCCAGCCAAGAGGCTGGAGATTCAAGTTACAAGCTTTAATTATAACCTGAGTCTATAGGGACATACTTTCACATTCAAACCACTATAGGAACTTGTTTGCACAGCCTGCTGGGCTGGGTTCCATTTCCCAGTACTCATGTAAAGCCAAGTGGTGCATGCATCTGGACGTGGGGGTCCAGCTATATCTCCTCTGAGCTTATGCGCAAACTTCTCTTTACCTTACTCTAAAGATACTTTTACAGCAATGTTCACAACAGCAAAGAAATGAATGAGCCTAGATGTCCATCAGTGGATGTCTGGACAATGAAAATGTAACATATACACAATAGGATTTTATCCAGCTATGTCGTAGTTAGTCACACACTGCTGGGATGAATCTCTAAACCAGGCACAATTTGGGGGAGGAAAGTATTTATTGAACAGATCCAGGAGAAGTTAAGGAAAAGGCTGGCTCCCTTTCACAAATCCAAGCAGAAAACAGAGACAGCACCTCCAGAAGCAAGCAAGCAAGCACATTGTAACACTGTAATTCACAAAATGTAGAACTGCCAGACCTGGGGTTCTGGCTTCTGTTTTGCATATGTACCCCTAGAATTTTGCATCCAATTTAGAAAGGGTGTCATGACCCCAAGAGGCCAGGCCAAAATGACACTTCCTCCAGCCAAAAGCCTGGAGACAATTAACAATTTAATAAACACAATTATAATAAATTCTATTGGGGGACATTTATTCAAAACTACCACAAGCTGTGAAGAACAAGGAAATTATAAAACCTGCAGGAAAAATGGATGGAACTGGAAACTACAGTGAGGTAACTCAGGCTCAGAAATACCAATATCAAATGTTCTCTCTCATTTGAAGATTTGAGCCTTGAATCTCCAGACACATGAGTTCAACTTGGAGTCTGCAGAGACCTGGAAGTTTGAAAAGGAGTATGTGGAGGTGGCTTAAGGGGAGAAAACACAAGTGATATGGAAACCTGGGAGATGCTGGGGTTTGGAAGGGTGAGGACAGGAAGACAGGCAAAAAGAGTGAGTAGGGAGAGAGATAACCAAAACTTAGGAGACACGAAAAACCTGCTACTTAGTAAACTTAGTAAACAATATATTTTAATAATAATAAAATGAGTGCAAAAACCCTACATAGATGAATAACGCTGCTCCTGGTGGCCAAGGGTTATAAAACACTAAGATCATGACAGGCAAATGGGGTGCCTCCCTGTGAACTGTTGATCAAGGAAGCCTCCGAGGCCTCCAAAGCAGTGCAGGTTATTGCCATGGCTCTTGGCTGTCCACTAGCACTGAGAGAGAGCACCCTGTTTCTGAAGACAGCACACCTCTTGGTTGAAGAACAAAGAAGAATTAAATGTGAACCAAAGTGGCTACTGGCTTGTTTTCACAATGTTGGTGGAGAAAAGCCACCAATGATCCTGTTATGGATAGGGGAGGAGCTTGAGAGGTCACTCCCCGCCCCAGCTGAGCTATGGTAGTTAATGGTTGCCAGAAAAGGGGGTGTCATTGTCTCCCATGGTCTAGCCACTGGTAAGAGATGCAAAGAATGAACACAGTAGGACTGAGTAGATAAGGGAGGATCATGTGGGGTATGTATGATCAAAATGTCACATACAAGTAGGAAAAATTAAATTTACGATATTTTTAGAAAACAAAATCATCACACATATGTGTTTAAAGTTTAGTAAGCAATTACAGAGGGAATCAATGAGCAAGCTGAGGTATTCTCTTCAAAAAAAAAAAAAAAGCACATTGCCGAGATTGAACTCAGCACAGAAACCGAGCAGTGGTAAACTTTAGAAAGAATACAAAATAAGAGTAATTATATTTTAATTCCAGAAGTTTATACAAACATTATTACCAAATATTTTTTTCACAAGAAATAAGTCACTTAAAAATTTTTTTCACCACATGGAAAAGTTTTTGGTATGATAGCTTACAGTGGTTTTGCTGTGAAAACATCTGGATCCCTAACGCAAAGGGTGTCAATAAAGACACACTTGTAGCAATCATGGTATAATGTGAGAAACGACTGAATTTAAGAAGACCGATAACAAATCCTGGTTATACAATGTAACTACAATCATTGAAACACATCATTGAAACAATTGCCAATGTTTGTTAACACCAGGAAGTATCTCTGTGTATTGTCTTTCATTCACTCATGAAACTTGACTAAAATCATGTTTAGGGTTAAGACATGGTGATGGCATTTCCTGTGACAGCACCAGGGAAGGGTCTGAGTGTCTGTGTGGGTGGCACACAGTGCATATTCAATTAGGGTCACCTTCGTGGGAATTGTCTTACTGCAAAAAAAAAAAACCAAAAAACTTGTCTAGCGCATACCTTTAATCCCAGCACTCAGGAGGCAAAGGTAGGAGGATCACCATGAGTTCAAAGCCATCCTGAGACTATAGAGTGAATTCCAGGTCAGCCTGGACTAGAGCGAGACCCTACCTCGAAAAACAAAAATCAAAACAAAACAAGTTTGTATAACTGGGCCTCAAAATAATAGCTTTGAAATTATCAATAGAAGAAACCAAATGTTATATGGTGTGATTTTTTTCTCTCGTTAAAGAAATAAGGAAATA
>PVHP010008318.1:0-53774 GCA_004024765.1 Zapus hudsonius | reverse complement strand
GAAGAGAAGAGAAGAGAAGAGAAGAGAAGAGAAGAGAAGAGAAGAGAAGAGAAGAGAAGAGAAGAGAAGAGAAGAGAAGAGGAGTCCTTTGCAGTAAAAAGTAAAATAATATAAAAAGAGGCCTTTCCTTGTAACCCACTGGAGGCTGAGGACCAAGAATGATGACCACTGACCATTCCTGTGCCTCTTTTGACTCTTCTGAGAATATAGTGGAAGCGGAGGTTCTCACGGTCCCTGAGCAGGTGTTGGTCGTAATCAGCTGCCAATTAGTAACAGGTTATGGAATCACAACCCTTAACTTCAGGATGTGCTGTGGTGTTGCTATGGTTTTAGTTGTTGTGTCCCTCCATATTTTATGTGGAAATGTAACCCCCATTCTAATAATCAAAGAGATGGAAATCTTTTGGGAAATGACTGAATCATGAACAGGATCAATACCCTTTTGCAAGAGTCTTGAGAGCTATATGGCACCGTCATCCACTCCACCTTACTCTTCTATGGGGACACAACAATAGAGCCCTCTTAGAAATGAAAAGTCAGCCTTATGAGACAGTCTGTCAGTGGTTAATGTTGGATGCCCCAGCCTCCATAACTGTGAGAAACCAATTTCAACTGTTTATAAGTTATCCATTCTAAAGCATTTTATACCAATGTGAATGGACTAAGATATAAAAGCTTCCCTAAAATGGGATGGAATTATAATTGAGCCCTGTGGGATATTCCCTCTCTGTGGAGGGGCTGCTTTTCCTTGTTCTCTGTCTCTTGGTAGATTGCCGTAATCCTTTCTGCAAATGCCTGGACTCCCTATGAAGTTCCTGTGATGAACTGAGTAAAGACTAAAGGCAGTGCACAGACTGGAGGAACAGAATTATTAACCATGTATGTGAGAGCTCCCTGGAAAACAGCCGAAACGGCCCTAAGAATGATGAGACTTGCAAAATTCTACACGTAAAAGGACTTCATGCAGTTGCCTTAGTGTTGGAGCCGCTAATCAGCCAGTGGTCCCATCTTCAGAGTTACTTAAACCATTAAGCTGCTCTACAGTTATCTCTTTTTTTTAATGGGAGGAAGAAAAAAGATGAAACAAGCAACAAGAGCAAAAATTACAATTACAAACTCAGGATCTCCTGCCCCTCATTCAAGCAGTGCATGTCTCTAAATGGCCTGAAGAAAATTCAAGTCCTGCCCTCAACACTGACATTGTAACCAATGCACAATACTGGGCTCTTAGAAAAGGCACTCAATAGCACTTTCATGTCTAAAATAGCTTCTTTCACTGAGAGACATAATGAGGTCTTACACAATTCTGTTTCAAATTCCAGGCAAACAAATAAACTTCTAAAGTTCCCTGTCTTGTCTCTCAGTCATACATTTACAGGAAAACTTCTAAATCTTCAGTTCTTTGACTCACGTCTTTCTCCTTTTCATCCTCCTGAATTTTCTTTACTTCTTTCCCTAATGAAACAGATTTAGCGCTCTCTCTCTCTCTCTCTCTCTCTCTCTCTCTCTCTCTCTCTCTCTCTCTCTCTCTCTCTCTCGGCCTTTTTTTATTTTTTCCCTATGCTTACATCAGAAAAGGCAAGAATTTTGTATGAATATAATGAAAGATTTCGATAAATGGAACTGCAATATACTCCTTAATATATTAACTGAACCCTCGTAGTTTTAACAGTAACCATTTTCACATATCCTTTATGCCCTCATTCACAGGAAATTAACCACTTTTTTCCTTCAAAAAAAAAAAAAGTCAGCCATGAAACGGGAATGTTCCTCCTTCTTGACACCAGAATAAAACTTAACCTCCACTGTCAGATCAAAGAATTGCCCCACATTTCTAGCAAGGAAAGGCTGAAGAAAACCCCACCAAAGCACATTATAACATTGTTGAAAACTAAGAAATCCCAACAGCATCTAGAAGCAACAAAAGTGGTGGTAGGGAAAATAATGCTAATTATAATTACATATTTCTCTTTGGAAACAGTGCCAACAAAGAAGAGAATATGGCAACAAGTTTAAAGTACTAAAAGGAAAAAAAAAAGTAGTCCTAACCCAGAATCCTCAGTCCAGTGAAACTACAGATCTAAAATAAAGTTACAAGAAAGATATTTTGAGACATAAAATAGCATGAAGGTTTCGTTACCAGCAGCCAGCTCTAGAAGAAATGTCCTAAGAAGTTCTTCAGATATAAGAAGGAGAAACCAAATGGAGATACTCTTACACATCTAGGACAGGAACCATGAACACCTGGACAGACCTATAGAAATAATGACAGAGGATGTTTTTGAGCTAAAAATATGAGAAAACAGAAAGAATATTATTTGAAAATTGACTGATTTCTGTAAAATAAAATCCTATTGAGTAGTAGTGATGCCTAACGCTAACTGGATTTCAAATCTCCCTAACGGAAGCTAGGGGAAAAAATGTCAAAGGACCATGATCTTCTTTAGACAATGGATGGCTAAGGCTGAGGTGGCAGTGGACTGTTCAGTTAAGTTAAATAAAAAGTTCTCAGCCTCAACGTTTAATCAGACATGCTGCATACAGAACACACTCATGCTAAGCTGACGATTAAGGAGATTTCACAATGGTCTCAGGAACTACAGTGACATAAAAGATGAGTCATAATTACTTTCTGTTGTCTACTATATGTCGTCCGACAAGGTCATTGTAGAAAGTACGCTCTTCTGTCATTCAAGAAGAAAGTATTTCTCATGCAACGCTATTCCCACACTGTCTGACCCACATAATGCTAGGGTACATTGTAAGTGCCTTGAGCCTCAGTGTCCAAACACAAGGAAACTTTTTTTAAGCCGTGCCCTCATCACTACATCTCTGCAAAGCTATCCTTTGTGAATTAGAACACATATCAAAGAATCTTGGCTCTTTGATAAGAATGAGCAAGATAAAACTAGGAAAAACGCTGAAAACATAAACTCAGTGAGTCGTTTAAATTAAGTTAAGTAAATAAAATTCATATCCAGAAAGTTAAAAAAATGAAGAGAACAACACATTTATAAAATGAAAACATGGTGTGATAATCAACAATCTTAGACAACTTAAATTTTGTTGCTCAAAAAGTCAGCAAAATGAGTCTGGGTAGATTGCTCAGGGATTCTAAAACCTGTCTGCTAGAGTTCAAATACCTAGTACACTTGTCAAACCAGATGCACCAAGGAGCGCATGCATCTGAAGTTTATGCCCATCTCCCCTCTCTCTTCTCACAAATAAATAAATGAAATTATTTTTAAGTCATAAAAATACTTGAACAATAGCACACACTTGCCCCAAAACTGATAATACTGGAGTAGCAAGACATCATTACACAATAAAGATAAAAGGAGTTGATTTATTTGTGTCAAGCAGGCAACTTTTCTGGCTTTTTGAAGGTGGCAATTGGCTGAGAACTTGATAATGCCCAAGATAACCATTGGCTAGCTTCCAGGTGACAATGTTGAATAAGAATGTCCACTTGTCTGGGCGTGGTGGCACATGCCTTTAATCCCAGCACTTGGGAGGCAGAGGTAGGAGGATTGCCATGAGTTTGAGGCCACCCTGAGACTACATAGTGAATTCTAGGTCAACCTGGGCTATAGTGAGACCCTACCTCGAAAAACCAAAAAAAAAAAAAAGAATGTCCACTCCAAGGAACAGATACCAAGAACAGTCTTAACAAAATGTCTGTATTTTACTGAACATATTATTATCAGTAGGAATATAAGAGCTTGCACCATGGCAAGGACTTCGGAATCAATGATGTATCCATCTGTCTTCTGGGAGTGACTTAAGCTGCAGAACCCCTGTCCTGAATGGTGGGAGACACAGCTCAGACTCCAGTGAAGCAAACTCCTGAGAACCCAAGGAGAAAGTCAAATAATGTTCATGTTCTCTCCCAGGCACAGCCCAAAATAACATAGCTCAACCCTTAATTTTTGCTGAATTGGAGTCTTTAATGCTTTAAAATGATCTTTACTTCTGCTTGCTTAAGCTTACATTGCAGTTAATAGAAACCCCTTTTACGAACAAAGGGAAAATTCTGGCATGAAGTCAAAACCACAAAGCTGTCATTTGTCCACCTCTTTGTGGAAATAATTAGAGTGATAATGACAGTGTGATCATTTAAAAACCCTGCAATGTCCCCATTCTTTTCTCCCTCTTCTGTTCAAAGGGCAAACTCATCTTTGAGCAGCACCTGAATTTCATCTGTGGAATGCTCATCCCATCACCCCAAGGACCAATCAGCAATGCCCATCTTTTCCAAAGAGTCCTTCATTCCATCTGAGCATTCTCAGATTTCTCACTTGTTTTCAACTTTCCCCAACATCCTTACCCTTTGTAGCTACTAATTTTTCTCTCTACAACCAAACTTTTGGAAAGAATTTATATTTACAATATGTAATTTCCCTGCCATCTCTCTTCCATCCCCTCAAATCCAACATTTGCTCCAGTTATCCCATCCGCCTGGTGTTTTGCAGAACATTCATGGTATCTTTGTGAATATCTCATTTCTCATGTTCCCGAAGCTTTCATCTTACTTGAACTTGAGTCTTTAGCAAATTGTTCAGTTACCCTTTCTTCATAAGACATTCTTTCCATTTAACTCCTGGTTTATCCACACCTAATTCAACAATCTAATTATAGCAATATCATTTTCCAGCATTTCACCAAAAAAACTCATTAATTGGGAATCCCCCCCAAAATTAAGGAAACTGGAATAATCTACAGAGGCAATGGGAAATAGTTTTAGAAAGCTGATTGATAAGTCATCAATACAGACATCAGTTTGGGGCCTTTCTTTTTTGTGAGGTTGTATTTTGTAAATTGAGTTTAGATAAACTTACTAGGTTATTATTGAATAAAAAAGACTTACAGTGAACCCTGCTTCCATTTTCTCTACGATTAACTTTTGGCTTTCCTTTGGCCCCATGTTGGGCCCCCTTTCATCCCTTCACTTTACATAAGCTTTCAACGGTACTTTGGAGATTAATTTGGTTTTGTACAGGTTTACATAATTAGCATTGTGGTTAAAGTTTTTATTCAACACTGAGTTCATCTTTCTATTTCCTGTCTAACTAAACAAGCCCTGAGTGTTCAGTGAAGGTCAGAATTATATCCATCCTATTAATTTGGTTTCACCAAAATCTACAGCTAAACTTCCTACACACACATTTTAGTGAAAATGTGGGATGTAACAATTTCAGCTCATTTCTCTTCAGCTGACTTCCTATGTCCACTATTAACTAATTTCACAACATTCCAATTTGATCCTTGTCAGTACATCAAAAGTGGTCTGCCATCTCCCTGGGCTTTTCCCTAACTTGTATCTACAACATACTCACTAAAAACAGAAATATTAATAGAAATTTCCTGTGGTTATCACCAAGAATTATGTTCATGTTCATATCAAAATGAAGAGGAACACGCTTAATTTTGATGTAAAAGTCCTCTCGTGTTCTGCCTCCTATTGGTCTGTTCACTGCATGTGACTTTGACACAGTAACAAAGTGTTTTTTGAAATCAGTGAGTGTGATAAGAAGTTACTTTCCTTCAAAGTCCATTCTTCCATTTTTCAAGAGTAATCTCATTTAGCTAATACAAGGCCATACTGTATGAAGGCATATTTCAGCCTCCTTGAATGTAAATGTAGTCCCTCCAGCTCGGCTGCTCATAGCCCCAGGTATGCTCCTTCTGTGCTGGCAGCTCTCCTTGGCAGCCATCCCATAGTGTGGGCATCTCCATTGAGCCTCCATTGCAACCTATGGTTCATCCTCATGACTCCATCATCGGACCTTCATGCAGGTAACCCAACAAGCCTACTTCACACTGCCTATGGCCATTTCCAAAAAACAAAACCATGTTGCAAATCTAATAACCCCTATTCTTGCATTTGTTATAATCCATAGTACCAGGTGAGCCACCAACTTGTTAATCTAGGGGGTGAATGAATCCTACTTTGAAGAGCAAGACTCTCCTTTAGCATCCAGACCCCTTACTTCAAAAGAGTCTGCATTCTTCCTGATGTCCCAATGCAGATCACCTGGCCCATTCTCAGTGGTTGTAATTTCTCAAACAATTGCAGCTTAAATGAAACAGTTTCAGCCCAAAGATTTCTATTCTTTCTGAGCTATATCCATCTGTTCACACCAGTCCACTTCTAAACAATGCAACCCTGTCCAAGTTTTCAGGAACCAGGCAGGCAGAATGCAGCAAGCCTTTCACAAAAACTGCTACTAGACCAGTCCCAACAAAATTCCCTCTAACTCTACTAAGCCAAATGTCACAGTCCACAGTTCTCACAGCATTCACATCTTTCAACGCCGAACAGAATGGTCTATGCAGCTGTAGTTACAGCACTGTAAGGCTTAGGCCAAGTTTTCAAATCCTCCCACATTCCTCCTGAAAAATCAGTCCTAACAGGCCAAAAGCCACAAATCATGTTTCTAGCATCAAAGATACCAATTTATTGTTGTGGTTAGTTTCTCCTTGCTGAGACAAATGTCTAACCAGAATCAGCTTGTGGGGGGAAAGGGTTAATTTTGTGTTACAAACTAGAGGGGAACTTCATGATGTCAGGGAAAATGACATGAGCAGAGGCTGGACACCACCTCCTGACCAACATTAGATGGACAACAGCAGAATAAGAATGTGCCAAACACTGGCATGGGGAAGCTGGATGTAGCACCCACAGCTAACAATACACTGCCTCCAAGAGGCTCGAATTCCCAAATTGCCACAAGCTGGGGACCTAGCATTCAGAACACATCAATTTATGGGGGACACCTGAATCAAACCACCACAATCCTGTTGGAACCAACAAAACATGAAAGAAATGGTTAAAACTTCTGCATACTCTCCTGTATAGAAAATTACAATAATCTTTATCAGTCTATGTAAGACTAAGGAGAGGATCAGACAGGTAATGAGAACAGTACACCATGGACTAAGGGAGAGAGGAAGCTGGATCATGTAGTAACATTCTGAGATCACAGTCATTACCAAACTTCGAGTTATATATCACATACATATTTTTTTTCTTTTTTGAGTGAATGTATTGTGGAATCTTTTGTGATATTAGTTTACCCAACAAATTTATTCAATACGGTAGCTAAAGAGGAAAGGCTTTTGTTTTCCCAATGTACAGACTATACTAGAAAGACACTACTCATGAAGTAATCAGTGGTCTCCGTCTGGGTATTTAACAGAAGGCTTATTCAAAACAAATGGAGAAATGATGATCACATTTGTCAGGGAAAACATTTCCCTAGGGCAACATGAACACACATCTTCTACCCAGATAGGGCAAAGATGACAGACCAAAGGACTATTATACTAAACCAGCTTGAGTGAACCATTGACTTTATTGGGGTTACTTACAGAACAGGGTGAGGGGTTGCTTACAGAAGACACAGATGTCTTACAGACAGCTGCATCACCAAAAGGCCCACCCACAGTAAGTGATGATGAAGGCTGCATGTCTAGAACACACCATACACCCTGAAGGCTGCTCAGCTGCTAGGAGGGAGAATCTAGCACATACAGAACTTGCCTGAAAGTTGTAAGCACACAATATCACTTCCAGGATGCTCAGTTGAACAGTCTCTTCTCCAAGCACTTGTTCTGTCTTTATATAGCTTTAGGAAAGGGTATTATAACCCTTTCCCTGACTTGCTTACCACCCCCCAGGAATGTTTCTCTTTCTAATTAACATAACCTTAGGAAGTGGTTCTGGTAGCTTTATGTTTCAGGTCTCCCAGTCTTGACTTCATGAATCTGAACTTCCTTCTCTTCAGGAGAGAATATTTCATTCAATTCAGGGGAATCTGCTACACAATAACTTTAAATCTAGTATCACAAATGTAATAAATTATTATGATTCATCATCAGTATTTCACTCATATATAGCACAGTAATTTTTTTTCTTCATTATCTCAGATTATTTATCAGCAAAAGAAAGGCACTTATAGGCTGGGAAGATAGCTCAATAGGAAAAGTGCTTTTCTTTTTTTATCATATTTATTGTCAACAATTAGATACATTACATTAACAAGTCTTATTATACTGGTACCCCCATTTCCCTCCTCCCTGTCCCCAACCCACTGAGTGCCCTCCACAGTGGGCTTGCTGAACCAGTCCATGAGATAGGGGGTTATGGATTGTAGGAGAGGGAACCAGTTTATGTTTATTTTTCTTCTTTGTGTGTTGTTGCTGAGGGGGGGCGATGGCTCTGGATATTCTCCCCCACCACGTCTCTTACAATCTTTCCATCCCTTCTTCTCAGTCATAGTGGGTGAGTTATAGGTCTGTTTTGCTGTTGAGATCTTAAAAGTCTCTGGATTTCTGTTTTGGATTGTGTTGGGTATCCTCAATATCTGTCTCCATTATCTTTTCCCAAGTTATCTGACTTGCTGTGGAGGTAGGTCTCTTGCTCAACTCACCACATCCTCTAAGTATTCATTTGAGCTCTCTCTATCATAAGTTAGGGGTGGTTCATCTCCTACCTGGGTGACAGGCAACATCTCAGGTCCAGTTGGTAGGACTGGGTTCTCCACAGTTCTTGTGGCCTTCTGAAGCATAAAAACAGAATCTCCAACAGAGACTGAGATCTGTATAGGTTAAATGGGACAAACATTGTTAATTTGGTGAGATTCCAATCGGTATAGACTCTCTGTAGATCTCTGGTTAGTGTGGGCTACCCCTTGGAGCCTAGGTTCTTGGTCCTCATATGTGTTTACCATGGATCCCAGTTCCAGTTCAGGGTTACTTGCCACCTAGTGGATCTCTTAGCCAATTAGTCAGCTGTTGATTATCCACTAGGCTTAGTGCTACCATAGCAAAGATGAGCACTTCTTAGCATATAGGTTTCTACCATATAGCAGTGTCTTCAGCATTCTCACAACTGTATAACAGTGACCTCTGTGTTCTCAAAATATCTTTGGTCATTTTCCCCTGGCAGCTCATGTAACACCTTCCAGCGCTACACATGCCACCATCTGGGAGCTGGTTACCATTCTGGATTAAGCATGGTCTCTTGATGTTGTGTGAGGACAATCTGTGGTTTCTTCAGCAACAAGATCTTATCTTTTTGCCTGGGGCTGGGATTCAAGAGCTTTTACATAAGCCTGTCTTATTTTGGGGACCTCATGGGTCTCTTCAATCAACAGCTTATTGTGGGAAGTAACCAATGACTGGGACAGGGAGTTATAGACCAGAGCAATTTGTTTTGGGGTTAGTCTTACTCTATTCAGGGCTTCTCTTACCTGATGATGAGAATGAAGGTCTGAGGTCAATCCCCAGTACCAACATAAACAATCAAAATCAGGTGTAGTGGTGCCTACCTATAATCCCAGCACTGGGAGGCAGAGGGGGATTTCCTTGGGGTAACTAGCCAAGTTGGTGAGCTCTAGGCCAACAAGAGATCCTGTTTTATAAGAGATGGTCATTGTTCCTGAGTATAACATCCAAAGTAGTCCTCTGGATACCACATGTATGCACATACATATATCCATAATCATATGAACAAAACACACCCCCACCACCCACAAACAAATGTGGAAGACAAATAAAAGAGAGTCACTCACAAAGTGAACACCTGTTATGGAAGTTGCTCAGGGAACAACAGTGAGAGGATCACCTGACCCCAGGAGATTCATGGCAGTTTTCTCAGCACATGAAGCCCTGTCTCAAACAAACCACAACAAGATACAATATGATTTCCTCATCTATAAATTTGTAGCAAGAGTTTTCACTGGTAGATATTTCACTTCTGGCCTAAAGCCTCTATAAAATGCCTTTATTATTGAGTTGCTTACACACCATGCCAGTATTCTAAAGGATTATTATTGTCATTATCTAAAAGCTACCATCTTGTTTCAAATATATTAAAATGTATGTTTTCCTTCAAATAAGAAGAAAATAAGCAGGTATTAAAAATGATGTGTATTTTCAAAAATCTCTCTCCCATCTTGAGCAGACTCAGTTCAATAAATAATATTAAATCATCTGTTATATTTATAATACTCAAGGATGTACTTAGTCTATTCTAAGCTCAAATATCTTCTTGGTTTTGGTGTTTTGACTTTAAAATATATAAAGAGGACCCTGGGAGATGGTCAATATTTAAGAGCAGTTGTACTGCACAAGCAGGAGAACCTGAGAGAGCTGAGACCACCTGAGATCAATTCTCTAGTAGCAGACATAAGCAGCTGGGTATGAACACACACATTTCTAACTCCTGTTCTGTGAGGGAGAGAGTGGAGAATAGTTGAGGCTCCCTCAATGGAAAAACAGAAGCTTTTGGTTGACTGAGAAATGACATCACAAAGAACCAGGTGGATGAGGGAAAAGAGAACAGTCAATATTCTTCACTGGCCTCCACACACTTGTGCACAGGGCATATACATATGCACACACAGAGCACACACCACACAAACTCCTCACATGCACACATACACAACCCCCAGGTATAAATGAGGTGACTTGCAAATATAGTTTTTCATAAGCAATTAATTAGAGACATATACTATCCTACTTTCTTCTTACCTTCAAATATATATATATATATATATATATATATATATATATATATATATATATATATATATATATATATATCTACATTAGAATTTGTGTTCACATAAAGTGTGTGGTTACATAAATGTAGATATATATAGGTATATATATATTCATACTCAGGTCATTTTCCTTTACTTGTAAACAGGAGAATATGCCTGAATTATAGGAAGAAGCCATTTTTAACTACAATTAATTTATAGAATTTGTGCTCTGAATTTACTGACTTCATCTCACTTGGAGCAATCTTTAGTTGTCTTAGAGCATTTAATTATATGAAAAATTCTGAAGTCTAGATATTAACAGGCTGACATTTATAAAACGATATAATTTAACCTCAGTATTTATGACCTTAATTTTAAAGTGACAATAACAAGAAATTAACTTCCTCAGAATAATGCCCTGGTAAACTAAAGAGATTCAATACTAATACTGAATATATTAAGAAGGTTTGTGAAAGGTAAGTGTACCACAAGAATGGAAGGTATATTGAGATACCACTTAACTTCTTGACATTAAATAAACCTTTCTCCGACTAATGTCTGAAAATACATTAGACAGGTTACTCATTTTAATTGTATAGAGAAAGTTTATATACTACCACTTATTATTCTGTAATGTGAGGAGATGGAAATAGTCAGTTCCATTATCTACTTCAAAGCAATCACATTATTCCCAGCTTCTTTTTTCCAGACCAAATCACCCCAGTTTCCTTCTCATTTTTCCATTAGTTGAATTTTAATCACCTTTTTGGAGCTTAATGGCAAAGCTATACAATGTAGCCTCTGAGAAAATTAGAGTGGAAAGATAAGAACTTAATCTAAACTGTATGCGGATGAAATCCAAACCATGGAAAGCTTTCCATGCTTCCTATTCATTGTAAAATCCAAGGCATAATGAAAGGTCATCATTTTACATTTAATTCGACATTACCATTGCAGTATACCCAACTCTTAATGCTAGGTTTCTCAATTCTGTTTGAGTCACTATAGATTTTGTTCTGGTTTTTATACTTGCTGGTCTTTTTTGTATTATATATTCATTTTATATTATGTTATGTATTCATTTCATATTAGATATCCATTTCCAGTTATGCCTAGAAATGTATTTGCTTAGTGGCATTTCCCCCTAGATAGCATATCTCCATGTTAATTCAATTTCTCATGTAAGCAGTTAGCACATTCATCATACTTATTTACATTTGATCAGGCCTCTAATCACGTTGGTTTTCATTTCCATGGATAAATTCTCCATATTCCAGTTACATGTCAGCCCATGTAGTTCTTTAAAGATGATCAAAGTTAACTGCATAGGATACATAGGTAATGAACCAAAAAGAGAAAAAAGCCCAGGCCAATAACAGTAAGAAAACCAGAAGTCCATACCAAGCCCAGATAAACTTGGTATTCACTATAGGACCAGCTTCAAAACTGTGGGATTCTGTCATCAAAGTCAGGAACCCCTCATTCACTTCCTTTGGAAGATCTTCATCATAAAATATGACATCATATTAAATTGAAAGAATAATCAATTTGTATTTTTCAAAAGTTAAAATTGTGGGCTAGAGAGATGGCTTAGCGGTTAAGGCACTTGCTTCCAGTGCCTAAGGCCCCCAGTTCAATTCCCCATAACCCACATAAGCCAGACCCACAAGGTGGTGGTGGCCCTGGTGCGCTCTCTCTCTCTCTCTCTCTCTCTCTCTCTCTCTCTCTCTCTCTCTCTCTCTCTCTCTCTCTCTCGGCTTGAAAAATGAATAAATAAAATATTTTAAAAAAGTTAAAATTGCAATACGTAATAGTTCTTCTGTCTGAATTTCCCTGATATGTGGGCTTCCATCCAAAAGGAAAGTAAAATGTTGAGTAGCAAGAATAACTCACACCAGTGTCTACAGATCAAATATAATTGCCATCCATTGACACTTGAGTGTACTGCCAATATACTGCTCCTTGCAAGAATGACAAAGTTGGTGTTCTGTATGTTCCTAGCTCATGAATAATTTACCACTGTGAGAAACAATTCTAGTCTGAACTTTTCCCTCTGTGATAGATAGGTTTTGTTGTCAACTTGATCTTTTAAATTATCTTGGGTGGTTCTCTGAGGATGTTTACAGGAAAGCAGCATCTCAGTAGGGGGCAGGATGTAAGGAGAGCTAGAAATTAGCATTCCTTTCTGTGTGGGCAGTACAGGAAGGAAATTCCAGAGACTCGGGAAGCCATTAAGTCTGGGATAGGGTTGCAAGACCCCATTCTAAGGCTATATAAAGAGGAAAGAGATCCCTTTACCCACTTGTTTATTTTGTGTGTATGTGTGTGTGTGTGTGTGTGTGTGTGTGTGTGTGTGTGTGTGTGTGTGTGTGTGTGTTGGTGATGGGTTTCTCTCTCTGCTTAGACCTCTGAAAGGGGGCTAGCATCTTTCACTATTATGGAACTTCCCCTGTATCTGTAACTTCAATAAATCATTTCCTCTTATAGTAGTGCCTAGTTTGAAGGTTCATCCCAACAGTATGTAGCTAAATACAACATCCTCTGAACTCAAGTGCTTAATATCTAACTTCATAAACATATAGGGAGCCACTATTAAAATTATGAGAATTTTCTGACAAACTAATGAAAAGATCCCATCACAAACACACACAAGAATGCCTGAGAATAGAACCAAAGCAAAATTTATTGAATGAATATTATCACTTAAATACATTGAAGAATATATAAAAATAAATGCTATTTTTCCTGAGCAACATTTTTTCTGAAAGTTCCTTGAATCTATATCTAAAATTGCATAACTGAACTTCAGGGGAATGGTAACAATCCAAAATTATATGCAACTTTTTGTACAAAAGTACATTATACGTGTTTTATATAAAACGAAGAATTCTATGGCTTTCCTTGTGTTCCATAACTCCTCCCTGACTGACTTTTTCTACTCTACACAGACTCTTTCAGAGCTTCAGTGAGGACAAAGCAGTGACAGTATACCTTCCTGAAAGCTTTTATTATAAGTGTTTTTACTATGGCATAAGTGTTTCAAGAATCATAACTGATCATTGGCTCTGACTGATCTCCAGATGCTACTACCACTTTAAAGAGGATACCTAGGCACACCAATGGAGGATCTAGATAACTTGGCATCTGCCACAGTGAAATATACAATGGAAATCTCTGTCTTGCTCCTCTCCGTGGTTAACACAATGACAGCAAGGCAGTACAGTTCTGTGAAGTGTCATGTTGGTGATTTACTAACAGCAGATGCCTGATGATGGAGGTTTCTGTGATGAAAATAAGAGAATGTTCTTGGTTCAGGGTTAAAAGTGAAGATGTACCCAGATGTAAAATTAAGTAGTTTAGAAAGTATGGTGTTTTAAAACAAATAAAAAATGCTAATAGACTTTATAATACTCAACTAATCAACCAATTAATTTATAATAAACTTGATTAATTAACTTATGATAAAGCAATATAGTGCATACATAATTTTTTATATCTTTACCCAGAGAGGAGGGAAATGAGGACACATTCACAAGGTTTGATCATACAATGCATATACTTATTCATAATAAAGAATATCCAGAAACATACATACATTTTTAATGTTCAATCCAAAAATATATGTTAAAAATCAAGCTGGGGAGTTGTAGAGTTGGCTCAGAGGATGAGGAACTTGCTGGAAAAGCCTAAAGACCCAGATTTGATTCCCCAGTCACCACATATATCCAGATGCACAAAATATCACATGCCTATGGAGTTTGTTTACACTGGTTGGAGGCCTTGGCCTGCCCGTTCTTATTCTCTCTCTCTCTCTCTCTCTCTCTCTCTCTCTCTCTCTCTCTCTCTCTCTCTCTCTCTTTCTCTCTCTCTTTCTCTCTCTCCTCTTCCTCTTCCTCCTCCTTCTTCTTCTTCCTCTCTCTCTCGCTCTCCTTATAGTAGATATATAAATACTTTTTAAAAGCCAAGCTGGGTTGCAGAGATGGCTCAGTGGTAACAGCACTTTCTGTGCTAACATAAGAGCCTGAGGAGGCCATTTAAGTTTGATCCCCAGAACCCACATAAACTGAGCATTGCCATGCACTTCTGTAACCTAGATCTGGAAGGGAAGCAGAGACCAGAGAATCACTTGGGCTTGTGAAAAACTAGTAAGGTCCAGGATGAGTAAGAGACTTTGGCTCAAATAGAACAAGCTGATTAATGATGGAACAGATGCCTGATGTTCCCTTCTGGCCACTGCAGGCAAGAGCATCACACCACAGTCAAGTGTATCTGGTGCTTCATGGGCACATACACGTGCACACACACCACACATGTAGCATTGCATTCCTTTTCCCAAAGAGGATGGAAGTAATGCTATCTAAGTAAAAAGTAATCTTTCACTTGGTGACACTCTGTAGGCCAGGCTGGCCTAGAGCTTATGAAATTCCTGCCTTAGCATCCAGAGTACTGGGTTTTCAGGCACATGTCACCAAACCTGGCTCTTAAGAGTAATCTTAATGAGACAAAGATCAGACAAGAAAAATCAAGCATCAAAATTTAAATGGTGACTTGTTTTGATTTTATTTCTGCTGCTTTGTAATGTTTGGTATATTCTTGGTTTCCTCATTTTATTGCTTAAAACTTCACAGGTCACCCAGCTTGTACTTGTCTGGAATTCATCCTCAACACAGCAGCCTGAAAGACTTCCCTGGGGAGCAACTCAGATGGAGTCTTGAAAACAAGCCTTTGTGATTTTGGAAAAGGACGACACTCTGACCTGCCCTCCTCAGCTTTGCTCTCATCTCAGCTTATTGGCTTCATTTCCTCATGATACACCTCCACTTTCCCTGTTCTAGCCGTGGTGGACTCTGGAGAATGCCTAGAACGTTTTGGCTCATTGCATAATTATGAATTATTCCCTATCAAGACTTGGATCATATCTTCTGGTCCCATTGAGATATTGACATCTTATTCCTCAGTACCACCTGCCTCTCCAACTACACACACACACACACACACACACACACACACACACACACACACACACAGCTCTACCCACATTTTTAGCAGAATTTATACATGTATATAAGGCATTTTGGTCATATTTCCCCTGCCATTCATTACCTTCTCTTCTTCCGCTCTCCCTCCTGCTTCTTCCCAAATAGTTCCACTTTTATTTTGATATCTATTTTGGGACCCTGTGTGGTGTTTACTTAGGGCTTCTTGGATAAGCATAGGTGGGGGCTTATTTAGCAAAGTAACTTACCAGTGTCTACATCTGTGAAGAAAATGTTTCAGCAATGATTAACTACCAATAACTGCTCTGGGAGGAAAGAGAGGGCTCATAAGCTCCTTCGCCATCCACAATGCAATGCTGTTGGACTTAACACCAAGCAGATCTTCTGCAGGTAGAAGAACAGCCACTATGTGCTCTTGCCTGTGAAGATCACATCATGTCTGGAAGATGGCATTCCATATACCTTCATGGTTGACCTCTCTTGCCATTTTCAACTTTTTCTGCTATTCAAAGCCCTCACCATGTTCCAATATAGCCAATGACATGGATATGTCTCACTTCTCAACTCAAATATAAGTACAACAAAACTTTTTCTCTTTTATATTTGACATTATATAATAAGTTCCCAGGAGACTTATGAGCCCATAGTAAGTGGTCAAAAAATACTTGTCAATGACAGAGCTTCATGAAAACATTGAGACATGAAAGGGTATAACAAAGAGGAATGAAACAAGAGAGAACAATTGAGAGAGAAGGCAAGCATTATTGGAAGGAAGAGGAGAAGAAAGACAGGAAAACTGCAGTGGATTTTAATAAGCTGGGCCAAAGTGGGTGACAGGAAAGGGACAGAAGAGATGAAAAGGGATTTGCATCCTTTGTAAAATGACCTAATTACAACTGCCTTTCATGACATTGCCATCCTTCTACACAATCCATGTATGCCTGTCATCATCCCCTCTGCATCTGTGAGGGGGCCCTTGACTTCTTATTCTAATTGTGAATGTTAAAAGGCCATAATAAATTACAAGAGCATGACCGCACTGTGATAACCTTATTAACTTATTACTGTGGATAAAGAAAATTCTGTCTTCCATTGGCCTCAATATTTCCTTTCATTAGTAGCACGTGTACCAGATAATCTACAAGCCTTAAACTTCACAGCAGCACAGATTCTCAGAGTTTGAATAAGTGTTAGAGAACATCTAATCCAATTCCCAGTCTGATACTTAAATCCCTTCAGCCCACTATCTCTGGCAGCAGCCTATTCTATTTTGAGACATTTCAGCTTTCGCATGTGTTGTGACAGTCTATCCGCCACCCTGGCATCTTCACACAGGACCCAAGTTCTGCCCTTGAGGCACTGAACACTAAAGGCACTTCTGCTTTCCAAGAAGACATCTTTGAAGACACCTCTTCTTTTTGTCTTTCCTTTTTCAGGATAGTTTTTACAGAGTGTTTTCTTTCATTCAAAGCTTTTGTAACTTTCCGGCAGACTTCCACAAGACTTAGGTAAAGTCATCCCTAAGGTTGATACACAGACCTTGCAACAACTTTCCAAGTATTATTGGCCTGTGTACAAGTGAGTGAGCACCACTACTGCTTCCCTCAGTCTTATTTCACTTCTTTCCCTCTGTGCATGAATCCCATTAGCATGTGTAATGCTCAGTTGTTTATGTGGGCCCTGGGCATCAGCTGTAAAACCTTTAGAAGAACAAGCTGGGGAGATGGCTTAGCCGTTAAAGGTGCTTGTTTCCAATCTCAGACAGCCTGGGTTCAATTGTCCAGTCACCCACATAAAACTTGAAAATCATTCATTTATTGCAGCAAGAAACCCTGGGAGACACCCACCCCCCACACAAACAAATAAATAAATAAATAAAAATTTTATGTTTTAATGACAAGAGCAATCTAAATTTCAATCATGTAATATGTGGCATATGTTAATATTTATATAGCATGTATCACATAATATTTCCTGTCCATAAACATATGGTTGTCCTAAAAAGAAATGATGACTTTAAAAGTTAGGGTTATTTAAAACTGAGTCTACTAGAATTAGACAGATGACTTATATACATCAAACAAAAGTAAAAACAAATCTTATTCAGTCATCTCCTGGACTGGATATGAACACCTCAAGTCAAGCAAAGTGAAAGGACACCTGGGTAATCTGTAGCATCTTGGACTTTATCATCGTGGAAACATGATGGACTCCTGAGTGTGAAAACCTCCAGAGGTCTGCGAATACCTCACACTGAATTCACCACAGGCATCCAGCCAGGGACCTCAATTCTTGGTCTTTATGCTCTGCTAACCTGTTTAGAGTCTCTAACACTCAAAACAATTAACTTAATGATTGTAGAAATGAATTGTCTCAGATGTCTTTAGATCTAAATCTTATGCATAGGTGATATCTATGTTTTAAAAGTAACAAAGTCAATACAATTTTTTCCAGTATTTTGTCATAGAGAACTTACTGTATTGGATATTTTATTTTTTTGAGATGTCCTAGTAGAGGAGCCTTGCAAATTTAATTTAAAATGTCCAAATTTGAATTTAAGAATATTATGTATATCACTAGAATCAGTATTATTTAAAAAACTTTTGTTCATTAATGTTTGAATATTAATTGGTTAGACTTATAATAATTACTTGGACAAATATCAATCAAACATTAAAGAGATAACTTGAATTCACTCAATTTACAAATACAGTTGTAAATGAGATTCATTTTTAATCTAAAGTCACTAAGATTATAGGAAGCAATATAATTTATAATGAACTTTTAATTACAACATAATATTTCTTTTAGATTAAGAAAGTTCAATGGAAAATTGAGTTTATGAGCCTTGATTTTAAGAAAGTGTATATTATTTTCAAAAGATAGAACAATCATGTGAATTGTCTTTTGGACAGAAAAATTCTTCATTGGAGATATCAGAATAAACCATATTAGCTGTTTTCCATGTTTACTGAAAGTCAAACATATGTTAGGCAATATACACTTATACTATTCATGTATAAAGTCAAAATAGTAAGAAACCATTTGGGGCCAATTTACCCCCACAAATAAACTGAACAAGCCCTTTACTCTTAGTCTGACATAATGGTGTGAATCCAAAATTAGTGTATGCTTCATAGTATTTCTGTAATTCCTTTGTGTAGAACTTAACTTCTGTTTAACACACACACACACACACACACCACAGAACAGTGCAATGAAATGCTGAAGGTATTATGCATAAGATTTATCAAACTTTCAAAAGCATAATGACTAATGTCATGTATATTACTCTATAGAGTAGAATAAAGAGATGCCTTCCCCACTTACTCTTAAGAAAATAAGGTTGACCATAATACCCAATCCTGGACAGGTGAGAATTTAAGCTATACATGTTGCCAGCCTTACAGAATTAATATCCTATAAGTAAAGAAAGCTTCATGGAAACTGCATAGCAACAAGTATCATTGAAAAATTGAAAACAGATTTAAGGATGGTAAAGATATTGAAATTTCATCTTAGGCCATATGATCTTATATCCTAGGAGACAGGGTGGGCTGCAATTGGATATATGAGTGAAGTCCAGGGAAGAAGTCATTTTGGACACAGTGTGGATATGATAGGCAAAGCCTTGGGAATGGACAATATCATCTGAGTAATATGTGAAGATAAAAAATTCCATGATGGAAAAAATGGAGCTTGAAAAACACCAATAGATACAAGATGGGAGAAAAGGTCCATCAGCAAGACCAAGAAGAAAACGGCTCCATGAGGGCCATGTTCGAGTGAGATGTGAAGTCCAGCAATGCAAAAACTAATCGTCTTCATCTTGTTTGATTGGTAAACTCCAACCCAGACATCATGAAGCAAAACTTAATCTGAGTGGAATCAAGAAAAGAAATTTCTGATACACAGATATCATCAACTTTTTCAAAAGGTTTTGCAATAGAGAGATCCAGGAATGATGGCACACTCTTTTAGTCCCAGCATTTGGGAGGCAGAGTTAAGAGGATCATTGTGAGTTTGAGGCCAACCTGAGACTGCATAATGAATTCCAGGTAAGCCTGAGCTAGAGTGAGACCCTACCTAGAAAAATAAATAAGTAAATAAATAAAATGTTTTGAAAAAAAGAGAAGCAGAGAAATGAGATGGTAGCTGCAGTAAAGGTGTAGTTAAGAAAGAACTCAAAAAAATAAATAATAAAAAATCAAACAGCCCCCTCACAAAATGGGGCATTTATCTCAACAGAGAATTCACAGAGGAGGAAACACAAATGGCCAATTCTCAAGCAAGTATTCATCATCCTTAATCATCAGGGAAATGCAAATCATCAAAAAATCCAACAACATTAGATGCTGGCAAGGATGTGGGGGAAAGGGAACCCTCATTCACTGCAGGTGGGATTGCAATCTGGTACAACCTCTATAGAAAGCAGTGTGGAGATTCCTGAGTAGGCTGGATATAGAGCTACCAATGGACCCAGCTATCCCTCAACTGGGCATCTACCCTTGGAATTTCTCACCGAAGCACAGAGACATTTGCTCAACCATGTTTATAGCAGCTAACATCATAACTGAGAAATGGAATCAACCCAAATGCCCATCACTCAACAAATAGATATCAAAGTTGTGGTACATTTACATGATGGAATTCTACTCAGCTGAAAGGAAAAATGGCATAACAAAATTTAAAGAAAATTGGATGGACTTGGAGCAGATTATATTTAGGGAACTCACACAAGAACACAGGGACAAACACCACATATTCTCCCTCATATATGGTTCCTAACCAAGTTAAGCTTAAACTCTAAGCAAGCCTGACAGGTGAATCAAGAGACTGTAAAAGGGGATGGAAGGAATTGGGGGTGAGGAATGGGAGGATGGGGGATATAAAATAAACTAAACCAACAATGAAGGGACACCATAAAATCCTTACTTTCATACAGTAAGCTCCTGAGGAAGCTGTGGACGTAACTCCCTACCCCATGGACTGATCCAGTATGCCCACAGAGGAGGGCCCTCAGTCAGTTGGGGACATGGAGGAGGGAAATGGGGATACCATCATTAGATTTGCTCATAAAATATATCTAATTATTGACTTTATAGAGATCAAAAATACTATTGAATAAATAAGTGAAATAGTGGTGTATGTCTATATGTTGATGGGAATATAGCCTTGTTATGCTAAAATAATTTAAAGCTGTTTAACAAACACTATAGATAGTTTGACCTTTTTGCATCTGTATATAAATGAACATAGAGCAAGAAAAAAATAAAAGGACAATTATAAGTCATTGCCAAGTACTGTCTTTGTTATTTTATTCATTTTAGAATTCTTCCTTACCACAGGTCTCTGTGTTGTCTGATTTCCATATGTGTCAGGAGGAAAGAGTCTCTGTTCTAATTCTGCAGCATGGAATTGAAAAATTCACACAGATCATTTTGTATTAATCCAGATTACAGTTTTGGTGGTACCTAAAATATTAATACTGCATACTGTAGACACATAACATCTTGATAGAGTCTAATACTTATTAGATACCCATTGTCAAGGTAGGGTGTTTCCAACCCCTAGTCATAAAAAGCCTATATGCAAGAATGCCCCAATTTCATGAATTTAGGGAATGGTAAAGATGCTTGCACATCCATGTTTATTGCTGCACTGTTCACTGTAGTCAAGATATAGGACCAGTCTGTTGGTTTATCAATAGGTGAATATAGTATGTTGGGTAAATTTGACTATGACATGCTCAGTGTTAAATGAGACACCTCTATCATGCCCTCCAAGTTTCAAGGAACACTGCATTAAAAGGACACAAATAATATTAGATGGAGCGTGGGTAGGAAGGCTTTGAAGCCCTGTCATCTGGATATAAAGTGGCCATTGCATTGGTGACCTCACAGCAACAATCATGGCCTACACAAAACCTAGTATTGTGTCCATCAACATTTCATCATGGATGAGGGAGCAGGTCAAAGAGACATCAAAAAAGAACAGGTGATGGGGAAACAAGAGAAAAGGGGGAGGGTAAAAAGGGGAAGGGAAACAAAAATGTCTTCATAATTGCCATAATGAACCTAATCCTTTGTATGCTAATGCTATTTTAAAAGTATAGACTAGGGATTAGTAAGAAAGAAGGGATTCAATGGGAGGGGATGAGAAAAGGGGGGAGAAAAAATGGAAGGGAGATATCAGAATACAGTATGATCGGGTATGAAAATTATCAACAAAAAATTATTAAGTTTTTGGTGCACATCTTTAATCCAGAACTCGGGAGGCTGAGATAGGAGTATCATTGTGAGTTCGTGACCACCCTGAGATTACATAGTGAATTCCAGGTTAGCCTGGGCTACAGCTAGACCCTACTTCAAAAACAAACAAAAATTTAAAATTTAATAGTATGACACCAGCATTGTATGTGGACACAATGTTCTCTTTGGTCATTGTGCTCTGATGCTGTAATAAACTCTGCTTATCTTATACACCAAAATGTGAGGGAGGAATAACAGAACGTACAGGCCATGAAAGAAGGAGGAGGGATATCATGAGAGTAGAGAGGTAGTTATTTAGGGGAAGGAGAAGTCCACAAAGAAGAGGCAAATAAGCATACATTATAATGATATATAAGTAAGAAAATGTCACAATGAAACCCATTTCTTTGCATAAAGCCAAAAACTTTTGTTAAAACATAGATGTGTATACAAAGGCAGGACCCATAAGTAGAAAGTGTGTCTTGTTCACTCATCCAGAGTTACCAGATCACCTGTCAATCCCTCTTCCCCAAAGTGCTCGATTTTCAGAGGATTTTGAGCCTTTTCATTCTAGAAAATTGGGGCATCTCCCAACCAAACACATATCACTTTGTATATAGTAGATTTTTTTTAAAAAAAGATGATTAATTCTCAGTATTCTTACCTATATGCAACTTTCTGACCACCAGTATTCATTAGAGAGCCATCAATACACTTTCCATTACACCTGACCAAAAGCATAAAAGTTCTGTTTCTCTTTCCCACAAACACGCTCAATTCATGTCTTCACTATCCATTATCTTTCTCATAAAATCTTCATTTATAGAATTAGAAAAGAAATCAAGCCATTTTCACTTTGAAAAACAAAAATGTGTAAATTGTTTTCCATTTATTCGGATTTATATGAATTCTAAGGTTGTTCTCTGATTGTTCTACCTGTCATTTGAGATCCTCGATATAAGAAGATATCACCCAACATTCCTTCCCTAATTAATTCCATCACTAATAATATTTTGGGCTTTTAGTTTTCTACTACAAAATAATCATCACCATAGCCATTACATTCATCTATTAAAAATTAGTATGCAAAATGGCACCTTAAGGCTCTTTCCTGCTAATTGGGTGATTAAGTAATAATAACAATAATGACAATAATAATAGTAATTGAAAACATCTATAATGCCATGGATTGCTTCTTTGTCCCTATCATCATATTTTTCTTCCTTGTTTCAGGTGAAATTTAAGCTCTGGTATAGAAAATATTTCACTAAACAATTATTTTTGACAGATCAATATTTTTGTTAAATTGTCATTTTATTAAGCCAAACCTAACATGAGAACACCATCCACATTGATATTTTTAAAGAAATTATTAGTTTTTTAATATATGTGTTACATGAAAATATTATATATTGTATAATTTATGTTGTATTCCTGCTCTAGTAACACAATAGTTTTACATATGCAAAATCAAAAGTATATACATCAAGAAAATATTTATGGATTATAGAAAATAAGAGCCTAGAATCATACTTTAAAAAGGATATAATTATTTTCATTTTACTTTTTCACAGTTAAGCTAGAAATGAATTCATAAAACAGATGTCTAAATTTAGTCTGCTGTGAATAATGTAAGTCTAGGGTTCACTTCATCTTTATTTTCTGTGCACTGCCTTATATGTTCATATGCACTTGGTTAGCTTTAAATGACATTGCTCAGGCAATTAAGGCAATTGCATTGCCTTGGTATTATTAAAATAAATTCCCTTATGCCAGATAAAGGAGTTGCCCAACTCCTCGTTAACTCTCCTTACAAGTTTGCATAATTTTTGCCAGGTTCAGAAAGGTCCTGTAAGGATAGTTAATTAGATCCTACCAAATAGTTAAACAGAGTGACAATTTCTTAAATTGCAGAATTTAGAATTGGAAAAGTTTAGAAAGGTCATCTAACTTAACCTTCCACACAATGATGAATCCTGCTTTTAGAATTCAAACATTTAAACATTGGGCTTCTCTTTCTACATTGGACTTTTTTTTATTCATGAAGTATGTTTATTTCTTTCATCTTTTCTGTATATAAAGAACTAAAACAAAATTATCTGGAGGTATATAAAAATAACTCCTTTAATCTGTGGTAACAGAATTAGGAATTCAAAGATACATTTACCCATTAATGATAAAATGTTAAGAGGGTCTAATCTCTTTAGTATTTTCCTCTGCTAGACAAATACATATATAAGCACAGTGTTTGATTTTCTTCATCTCCATCGAAGTCTGTTTAGGCTACCATAAAATAAATGTTACAGATTCGCTTGTTTCAATAGAAAAAAAATTTCTCATTTATTAACCACATTAATATTTTCCATGGGCACTGATTGAATGACCAAGTTATATCTTAAGAGTCACACTACCTCATAGTGGACACACTCACACCATTTCTATATCACAGGGAGTACAAAAGCATTCATATATGACCGACAGTCTTTTCAACAAATGGTACTTGTAAATTTGGATATACAACAGCCTAGAGAATAAAAACAATAGACTCTTCATTGGACCAGGTATCACAAACCTATAATCCCAGCTACTTGTGATGCTGAGGTAGGAGGACTGCATCTGCAAGATCAGCCTGAGATACAGAATGAGTTCAAGGCCATCCTGGCAATCTTACTGAGATCCTGCTAGAAAACAAAGCATGAAGAATAGACTGAGAGGGTTGGGAAGATGGCTCAGCGGACAAAGCTCTGACCATGTGACCATAAGTCCCCGAGTTAACATCTCCACCCCATATAAAAGCCAGAAGCTAGTCTGGGTATCTGTAGTCCAATGTATCAATTGCAAGAAGAAAGACAGAGCCAGGAGAATTTTCCAGAAGTTCACAAATAGAGTGGTTAACAAGAGAGACTATGCCTCAAAACAAAGTAGAAGAGAAACCACCCCAAAGTTGTCCTCTGACCATCACAGACATGCCTGCATCTACACACAGATATATACACAGATTAAATAAATGAGTAGTAAATTAAAGGAGGCCTTAGTCAATATCTACTACAGAAAAAAAAAAGTTACTTTTCATCATATACAAAAAGGACCCAAAGTTCACAGGTTTAAAAAGTAAAACTTTTACAAGAAAACTTGAAAGGTTATCTTTGATAATGGATTTGACAATGGCCCTTTGGATATGACACTAATAGCACATGCAACCAAATTAAAACAGATAATGGAGCCCATCAAAACTAAGAGCATATGTTTATCAAATGATGCCATCAAGAGATTAGAAAGACAACCCTAACAGTGGAAGAGCAAATCATTCTTTATCTAAACCCAGGACACATGGCCTTAAAATAAAAAATAAATTATTTCTTTAAACATTTTTATCTATTTATTTGCAAGGAGAGAGAGAGAGAGAGAGAGAGAGAGAGAGAGAGAGAGAGAGAGAGAGAGAGAGCACCAGAGCCTCTAGCCACTGCAAACAAACTCAAGATCTCAAGATGCATGTGCCACTTTGTAATCTGGCTTTATGTGGGTATTGAGGAATAGAACTCAGGACATTAGGTTTTGTGGGTAAGTACCCTAACCTCTGAGCCATCTTTCCTGCTCCCAAATCAATTATTTCTTAATAAAGGTCATTTACAACTCAGAAAATGGAGTATTTTACAAATTCTATCATTGGGTTGGGTTTTTGACAAAGGTCTATGTTCATAATGCTTAAGACATTGAGGCAGAAATATCGCAATGTCAGGTGAGCTACATAGTGAGCTCGAGACCAGGAAGAAGACATGGTGAAACCCTTCTCAAGAAGAAATAATAGGGCTGGAGAGATGGATCAGCGGTTAAGGCACTTGCCTCCAGTGCCTAAGGCCCCCGGTTCAATTCCCCAGGTCCCACATAAACCAGACCCACAAGGTGGTGGCCCTGGTGTGTTCTCTCTCTCTCTCTTTCTCTCTCTCTCTCTCTCTCTCTCACTCTCTCTCCTTGAAAATGAATAAATAAAATATATTTTTAAAAAAGAAATAATAAATAAAATCACCAGGATTATTTATAGCTGAAGACCTCTCTATCCCACTATTGACATACACAAACACAGGCTCACTCCCTTCCCCCCCCCCCAGCAGACCAAAGAAATCATCTTTTCACACCTCAGGTACACTTTAGCTTTCTCCCATGTAGAAGTTGGGCCAGAACCTTCATGATGGGCCCCCTGCTTCTGCACCTGTTGCCTCAAGTGAACTCTGTAAGTGTTATTTCAATTTATGCACAAGATTTACCTCACCTACAGAACTCACTGCTTCTCTAGCCAAATCCTTACAGCTTACAAGTTTGAAGAATTTCTTTCATTTTTATCCATCTTGTCACAAAATTCCCCTTTGATTTATTTTGCTTCTACGCCAGCCGCTTCTCATCTGCCTGCTGCTTCCAACAGCTCCAGACTATCTCCTCGCAACTTCCTCCCCTTTCAGAAGAGAAGGCCATGCTGGTAGGAAAAGCAATCCTAGGGTGGATGTTAGAAGCCTACCACTGGAAACAGTTCGCTACAGTCGTGTGTGGCTTGCCACTTAGCACTTCTGTACCTTTCATTCAGATTGAGCTACTGATGAGAGACAAAGAACTGATTTCAAGACTGCTTGAATCCTAATCAGACAGACATTTTAATCAAAATTATTTAGAACCCCCGAGTCTTACCTCAGTTATATGATACTAAATTAAGGAGCTGGAATGATGTCTTAACAGTTAAAAACACTTGTTTGCAAAGCCTAACAGGATTTTTAAAAAATATTTTATTTATTCATTTTTCAAGCAGAGAGATAGAGATAAAGATAGAGAGAGAGAGAGAGAGAGAGAGAGAGAGAGAGAGAGAGAGAGTACCAGGGCCACCACCTTATGGGTCTGGCTTATGTGGGTCCTGGGGAATTGAACCGGGGACCTTAAGCACTGGAGGCAAGTGCCTTAACCGCTGAGCCATCTCTCCAGCCCCTAACAGGAATTTTTGATTCCTCAGTATCCACATAAAGCCAGATGAACAAAGTTTCATCTACATCTGGAGTTGGCTTGCAGCTTCAGGAGGCCCTGGTATGCCCAGACTCACTCTGTCTCTGTCAAATAAATAAATAAAAATATTTTAAAATGTTGCATTATGCAGTATGATTTTATCTGTAAAATATGATTCCTAGATATGTTTTTGTTTGTTGCTTGAGGCACAGTCTCGTGTTACCCATGATGACCTTGAACACACTATGTAGATAAAGATGACCTTGGACTCCTTGTTCTCCTGCCTTTACTTTCCAAAGACTGAGATTGCAGGCATGCACCATCTTGCCTGACTCCAAAATGTACATCACTGCAATGCTTAGCTCAGTTCTCAATGCACAGCCTCTCTGTCACTGTGAGTGTGAGCTCCTGACTACTGACCACATTCTGGAGTATTGTGTTGGGAGGTTATTTTAGAAAATATCACAAAAATATTGGACGTCTTTAATATGGAATTCAAGATGATATTTTAAAAGACTTTCTCCCTTTGGCTATAGAACAGAGTACTGAACTTCAGATACATTGACTGAGATTCAAGGCCCAGATCAAGTTATTTGTGAGTCTAACCCTCCACACACAAGCTGCAGTTTGTCATGATCAGATATTAGAGCTTTATATAGAATAACTGCATAACTTACTGTCCTAGGCCTAGAAACTTCTATGAATGAGTGAAATCTCTGGTAGTAATTATGCCAGGACAGCCAGTGTAAAATAGACCTGTCGGGCAACACAAACGTGTCACCCAGTCATTTATCATGTCTGGAACAGGTTCTTTTCCTTTGAAGTACAGTATCTTTCCGAGTTAAATTATAGAGATTTCAAGTGTAACTTGTCTTCCTGGGAAAATGACGAGAACAAATGGAAATTCTCCAGTGCGGAACTTTGCTTGCTTATATAGCTCACATTATATTATTTAAATGTGAATATTCTCCTGGTCAGCATAATAGATGCATATGAGTTTGCAATATTTTACTAAGAAAATATTTACTAAAGAGGTCAAAGGACACAATTTGCAAATATGTTATGACTTACCAGGAAGGTTTGTAAATTAATGAAGATTTGTCACTAATGCTTCAGTGCTTAAGAACAAATCCTTTAAGTTAGGCCATACGCCGGCCATCCAAGTGGACGAGGAGGTTAATATTGGAGGAAAATTTGATTTTTAAAAAGTAATTGTTTTCAGTGAAGACCTGTTTTTTAAAAAAATTCCACTGTAGCTAAGCTAGTTGTGAGATACTAACGCAAGGAAAAATAGTGAATGTTTTTAGGGGTTTATTTTCGGGGGGAAGGGCAGGGGCACCATAGGGTTTCAAACTTTTTTATTTACTTATTTTATCTCTTGCCTATCTTTTAATTCTTTTCTTTTTTTCTTTTAATTTTTCTTTATTGTTTTTTGAAGTAGGATTTCACTCAAGCCAGTCTGACTGGGAACTTGCTCTGGAGCCCCTGGCTGACCTTGAACTCACAGCAATCCTCCTATCTCTGGCTCCCAAGGGCTGGGATTAAAGACATGCACCACCACACCCAGCTTCATTTTTTTGTTGTTGATAATTTCATGCTTATTAATTTTTTCTCCCCATCACAGTGTGAATTCCATCTATGGGAACAGAGAACATATGGAAGATCTATCAATAATTTAATATTACTGCCTTCCCTTTAATACAGTTACTCTGAGTATTCAGAGTGCTAAAAACTACAAAATTTACAAGGCTATGACTCTCACTCAAGCCTGCTGACTGTGGTCCATAGCACCTGCTTCAAACCAGCTCTTCCATCACGGATCATTTATAGAGTGAAATAAACAAGAATCTACAAATGCTACCTGTCCATATCCTATGTGCTGCAAGTTTCACAATTAGCCTGGAGCAGGACTGAACTTGGTATTAAAGAAGGATGTTTCCGCAGCTCTCGAGGATTTCCTCCTACCAGCAGAGATAGCTATGAGATAACTTCCTGGCCTCTTTCTACCACTCAAAGCACTCAGTCCCATGGATGATGCTGTGTTAGGACATTTCCCCAACACAGGGAAATGTCCTGACCCAGCTAAGGTATGCAGTTGAGTAACTCTGGAATTCAGTGTTTGGAAGTCTTTTCTTTTTTAATATTTTTATTATTGATTGATTGATTGATTGATTGATTGATTGATTGATTGATTTGAGAGAGAGAAAGAGGAAGACCAAGAGAAAGAATGGGCACACCAGGACGTCCAGCCACTGTAAACGAATTCCAGACACATGTGCATTGGCTTTACATGGGTCCTTCTGCTTTGCAGACAAAGGCCTTAACAGCTAATCCATCACTAGAGCCCTGGGAGTGTTTTTCTTTCTGCACCAAGGTCAAGCTCCCAACAAGCCTCAATCAATAATTGGGCATCATCCTTATGTCGCTGGTACTTCTCTGTTTCATTTACCAAGTGGTTCAGAATGAGTTGGATAAACAGGAATGTTCTTTATTGGACCTTTCAAATGCCACAATCTTTTAAATTATTTTTTTAATTAGCATTCAAAGTCATTGGTTTCATCATGGTATCTTCATACATCTGTGAGTTTACTTGAGTTTATTCATCCAATATCCCCACTGTCTTCCCCCAGGCCTCTTTGGCCAACTCTTTCTCTTCCTTTTCCTCCCCTCAAATAGTCCCTCATTTTGTTTTTTTTTTTTTTTATGCCACATGCATTCTGTTACCTGCCCTTCCCCTTAAACCTCTTTTTCCCCTTTCTACTTTCATGTCATGTGCATATATACATACATACAGATATACCTAAAAATATAATGCCTATATGATCACATATATGCATACATATTTTTCAATCTAGTTTATTGCTTAGGAGAGAATATGTGCAATTTTTGGCTTTCAGAATCTGGCTTATTTTTCTTAACATAATCTCTAGATCCTTCCATTTTCATACAGATGACAGGATTTCATTCATCTTGACCACGATTTCTCTAATCCATTCTTTCATCTGTGGGTAGACATCTAAGCTAGTTCCAGTTCTTGGGTATTATAAATAATGCAGCAGTAAACATTAATGTGAAAGTATATCTGTGGCATGTTAACTCCGAGTCCTTCTAGTATATAACAAAATGTGGTATATTTCTATTTTTAGTGTTTTGGGGAAACCTCGCAGCAGCTTCCCCACCACCTGCAGCGGTGTGTGAAGGTTTCCTGTTCCTCATTTGCTCACCAGCATTTGGTGTCTTGTTGGTGGCTATTCTCTTTAGAATGAGATAGAATCTTGCCATTTTGATTTGGTTAAGGATGTTGAACACCTTTCAATATTTGTTGATCATTTTCATTGCTTGGTCTATTTTGAAACCTGTTTATTCAGTTCATTAGCCCATTTATTGATTGGATAATTTGAGGTTGGGTGCTTAATAGTTCTTTACTGATTTTAATATTAATAGCCTGTCAGATGTATCATTGACAATGATTTTTGTCCCATACTGCAGGCAGTGTCTTCATTTTTCTGCCACTTTCCTTGGTAAAAAGAGCGTTTTAGTTTTACGTAATACTATACTTCAATTCGTGGGTCAAAGAATGATGTCAAAGAATGAATGTTTTATCCCACAGCTGGGATGTGGAGTGACCGGCAGTTTATAAAGAAGGCATACCTAGGGAGAAAGCATTGGGATTTGGAGAATTGGAGAAAAGTATAACTAAGTACCAGCACATTGGAATATTAAACTAGACATGAGCTGGTTTCTAATATTCTATGTGTTGGCTAGACTCAGCCTGGTCATTTGTTTCCACCCTTTTGCACATAGATTCCCTATGGCTTCATCCATTTGCCTGGTGCCTCAAATGGAGTGGCTAAAACCAAAGAGATGGAGTAGACATCCACTTTCTCTTCTAAATGGTGATTCAAGGCTCAAGGCTAGAGAGAAGCAGACATCACCAAAACTATAACATCTTAATTGCTGAATTATTGCTTCATTATTCTACCATAATCTATACATTGCAGCAAGTCATAAAGTTAGCTCAGGCTTAAAAGGAGATTTTTGCCTTTGACAGCATCCTCTGTGAAGCTCTGCAGCACAATCTCCCTCCTTCGACACCACCTCCTCACACAGAAGACTCCGCGTACCCGATGCCCAGAGTCATCTTCAGAATGTTTGCTTACACTGATGATCCAGAGGGTCCTGTTATGCCAGGGAGTCATTGAGTGGAAAGGCTTGTTATAGAAGAGAATCTTCATTGCATCATAAAGTCCCACCGGAAGGAAAGGAAAACATGTGCTGCATAGCCGGTGAGTTATCCAGGGAAGAACAAGATCCCTTTGAACTACCATATAGTTGAGGTGATCTTTACTGAGCTGTTTCAGCTTCCAGCGCCCCCTCACAATGATGTGATGTACACTCCACTGCTCGTTGAACTGTGCAAACTTCAACCAGGCTCCTTACCACAAGCTCTTGCACAGGCAACTGAAATGTTATATATGCATTTGGACACAATGAGTACTACGTGTGTAGACAGGTTTATTAATTGGTTTTCTCATCATCTAAGTAACTTTCAGTTCTGTTGGAGCTGGGAAGATTGGTCAGATTGTCTTACTCAAGACCTCGAAAGCCCCCAACCAAAGTTTGTAAGACGAGTTTTAGAAAAATGTATGAGGTTGTCTTACCATCAGCGTATCTTGGATATTGTTCCTCCTACCTTCTCAATCTATGTCCTGCAAATCCTACCTGCATTTACAAGTATGGAGATAAAAGGAGCAATTCTCTTCCTGGACATTCTGTGGCACTCTGTTTATCTGTTGCCTTTAAAAGTAAGACAGCTAGGCTATCCAGGATCCCCTGCCACAAGGACTAATACAGACAGCCCACGGAGGAGGATATCCAGCTGATCGGGGATGGGGAGGGGGGGAATTTGGGATAACAACTCATTATTTGCCCACTAAATAATGTAACCCATTATGGACAATAAATATATATTTAAAAAAAGTAAGACAACCAACAATGAAATCTTCAGCATTCTGAAAGATGTACCGAATCCTAACCAGGATGATGATGACCATGAAGGGTTCAGTTTTAACCCATTGAAAATAGAGATCTTTGCACAGACTCTGCTACACGTAGCAGCCAAATCGTTCAGTCACTCCTTCAGTGCTCTTGCAAAGTTTCATGAAGTCTTCAAAACCCTAGCAGAAAGTGACATATGCTGAGAGTTACATTCGAGGTTTGGAGGAACCATCCACAGATGATTGCTGTACTAGTTGACGAGATGATTCGAACAAAGATGGTCAACTGGGCTGCAACTGGATCTTCTCTTCAGATCTCTCTCGTGACTTTACTAGATTGTTTGTTTGGGAAATATCACACTCTACAATTCATAAGATGAACAAGCATGTTCTGAAAATCCAGAAAGAGCTAGAAGAAGCTAAAGAGAAACTAGCGAGGCAGCACAAAAGGCGAAGTGATGACAAAGACAGAAGCAGTGACAGGAAAGTGGGACCCTTGAGGAACAGATTGAAAGACTTCAAGGACAAAGTTGAATCTGCTCAGAGTGAGCAGAAGAACCTCTTCCTTGTCATATTTCAGCGTCTTATCATGATCTTGACCGAGCACTTGGTACGATGTGAAACTGATGGGACCAGTATATTAACACAGTGGTATAAGAACTGTATAAGAGAGGCTCCAGCAGATCTTCCTGTAGCATCACCAGATTACCCAGCAGTGCATGGTGACCCTGGAGAACCTGCTCTTCACCGCTGAGTTAGACACTCATATCTTAGCTATATTCTAGCAGTTTTGTGCTTTGCAGGCCTAATGGTCACATGTTTTCCCTTGTGTCAAGATTTTTTTTATTATTATCTTAAAATAATTGGTCTGATTTTTGATGGTTTGAATGTTTGATTTCTTGCCTTTCACTTTTTAAGGGAAGGACAGTGAGGAATATGCTATCACCCTTAATTGCCCCTACAGAGCAATTACTTCTTGATGACAGTGATGTGATAATGACCGTAATGTATTATATATGTGATGGAGAACAACGTTCCTGTGGTGAATTTGATAATTTTTTTTTCTCCTTAAGGCACAAAACAGATTTGAAGTATGTGAAACACTAGTGATCAAGCTTATAAAGTAGCAAATAGAACTGGTAGGTTTATTACCAGGTAGCCTAATTTTTCACAGCTCCTGGATACCAAACATGGCTGAAATGAAAACTAAACCTTACGTTTTGTTTTTTTAAAAAATGAGATTTTTAAGAAAGGACCTGCTTCTGGATAGGAAGATAACCATGTATGTAAAAGAGATAGTAGACATGTCTACTGGGAAATATGCCTTCTGGGAAATTATTACAAAGAAATAAAAGATCAGAGAAGAAACATAATTTATCACTTTGTTGGAGAGTGACAAAACTGTTATTAAACTGTCATGTCTTCCTGATTCTCAAGTTGCATCCATCAACTACACTAATGCTTTTCAGGACATGCTTTATCTTACAACCCCTCATGGCCCTGGCTAGAGCAGCTCCGCTCTTACCTTAACATTCGTTAAAGGATAGGTTCAGAGGCTAAAGCAATGTGCCAAAAAGTACTATATTCTGTATCTGCTTTCAGGGAGAGATAAAGGAAGTGACTAGGGTCTCAAGAAGTTTTCAATTGCATAAAAATGATGAAGTAGAATTTAGGTCATAGAAGACAAGGCAAGAAGATTCCCCCTCCAATCGTAAGACAATTGGTCACTATCTCTACAGGTATAAATGCAAAAGCTCCTTCAATGTTGATATGCAGACATTTCTATTTTTCTTGGTTTTTCAGACATATTCTGGCTGTGCAGCTTTGGCTGGCCTTGAATTCATAGAAAACCTTGCACCTAAAACTCCCAAGTGCTGGGATTACAGGTGTGCAACAGCATACCCCGCTGTCTTGCAGTCTTAGATAGCATCTCAAATATCTTTTTCAGGAAACTTTTCCATGTAAAGATGTTTACTCATATCTTAGTACAAAATAACTTTCTAAACAATTAAGATCAAATTTCTAAAGTAACTTCCCTTAGCACTTTCTATGCTTCCAGATTACTTTTATCTTCTTCCTATTGGTGGGCATTTAAAAAAATTAGTCTGTGAAAATTACATGGTCCATAAATAACAGAAAGTGACTTAGCTGTATAAAGCATAACCATTTGTATGAATTAGTTGACTGCTTGAATAACTTTCCACTTTATGCAATCCGTGCTACCGTTCTAGCCTCCCTATGGTGATACTTAAGATATGACTATGATTATTATTTGGTAATATTATTTTTAGAGAAAGAAGTACATGAGAGTATCTAGGAATTCCATGTATGGGAAATAGCATATTTATTAGTGGTTCCAGTAAAGTGAAATGGAGAAAATTCCCATTCTATTTGTTTTCCTAATTCATGAGAATAAAAGTAGCTAAATGCGATCAATTAAATGAGGTTCATGTTTTCCCTTTTATGAAATTTTGAAGAAATGTAATATAATAGAGCTTTAAGTAAACAAAAGTATTAAAAAAAATTTTTAGTAGGTGGCCCATTTTTGAAAAAGAGATTGTACAGTTGGAAATAGAACTGGATATCAGAATACCAAAACTGAGGAATATTAAAATCATCTCATATATCTCTTATTTTAACTGTGGTATCTTCAAATCTCAAATCCAAGCCATAAGCTGCCCTGCACAGAAGCTCAGCGCAGCCCTTCAAGCTTACACAGCCAGGCTTTGGTATCTCTCCCTTTGCATTGCTCTTGTCACTTAAGAAACTAACTTTAACATCCCAGGAGATAAGGAAGCTGAAGAACAATGGAAGATAATTTGGTTGTATAGGGAGACATACTTCTCATAAATCAAATTTTAATAACTGGCATACCATTCCCAAGCTTAAGTGGGGTACTATGTCATTTAAAACATCTGTCATGTTTTAGAATTTTCTTCTGTTCTCTAAGAAATGATAGAACACCATAATTTTACCTCTAAACCTGTCAAGCCATCCAAATTCTGATGAAGACATTTAACAAATGAATTGTGAGTAGGTTTGAAATAATTTTATTAGACTGCATTTCACTGTGCCTAGCAACCTATATGTAAGACATTAGCAAATTAAATTTTTCCAGAATAAAGACTTAAATTGATTCTTGCCATGTGTGACACATATGTTATTCTCGTTTGCTTAGGGAATGGTACATGTTCCTATGTGCTAAGGAAGTACAAACAAAATTATATTCAAAAAAGTTTACATCACAGGCCTATAAAGTTGTGTACTAACCCACCCAAAAGCTTAAGACAATGTTATTTCCACGTGGGAGATAGAGTTCAGTATTACTGAATGTGACAAGGATCACAAGACCCTGGGTGGATCTCCAGCACTGAAGAAAAACAGATATAAGCAAAGAGGGACTTTGATCAACCTAAACCAGGGTGAAAGAGTCTGTCTGAGGCTGGGAGAATGGCTCAGTGGGTAAGCACACTTGCTCAGAGCATGAGGGCCTGGAAGGCCTGAGTTCAATCCCCAGCATCCACATAACAAAGCTAAGCTACCTCAATACTGCAGGAGGTGTGCACAGGAGAATCAAATGTGTAAATTATGTAAAACTCATGGCAAGCACACTAGAAGAAAGTCTGTCTAGAAACAAAAGAAGCAAAAACTAGAGCCAGTGTTGGTCGTCCTTTTTCATTTGGTTTTTAGTATGCAAATTAATGGCTTTCGTTATGACATTTTCAACCATAACATTGTACCTTGTAATACACACCTCATTCCTCCCTCCCAAAAGGAGTCTCTTCTTCATTTATGTTATATGAATATGATTGGTAGGTAGGAAGGCAGATGATTCATTAGATAGATGATAGATAGATAGATAGATAGATAGATAGATAGATAGATAGATAGATAGATAGATAGATTATAGATAGATAGATGATAGATAGATAGATATATTATAGATAGATAGATAGATAGATAGATAGATAGATAGATAGATAGATAGATAGATAGATAGATAGATAGATGATAGATAGATAGATAGATAGATAGATGATAGATAGATAGATAGATAGATAGATAGATAGATAGATAGATAGATAGATAGATGATAGATAGATGATAGATAGATAGATAGATAGATAGATAGATAGATAGATAGATGATAGATAGATAGATAGATAGATAGATAGATAGATAGATAGATAGATAGATTCTGTATATGAGAGAACATAAGCATAATATTTTCTTTCTGAGTCTGGCTTAATTTTCTTATCATGATGATCTCCAATCCATTTTTATGTAGACAGCATAAGTACATTCTTGTTTACAACTGAGTAAAATATATAAATATATACAATCTTTTACCCAGTCATCTGTTCATGATGCCATATCTTGGCTATGATGAACTATATACTAAATAAATAAGAGTATGTATTTTTATAGTAAGCTAAAAGGTTCTTTAGGGTACATTCCCACCGAGGAGTATTTAAAATGGATCATATGGTAATTTCTTTTAAGTTGTCTGAGACATATGCATGCTGATTTTTATAAAAGATGTACTGGTTTACATTTCTACAGTATAGAAAGGTTCTTCTTCCCCACATCCTTGGCAGCATCTCTTATTATTTATATTCTTTTGTTTTTTAACATTTGTGGATTTTTTTACTCAATGTTGAAAACTTAAAAGTATGACAAACTCGGCAGACTTTAATATTTCTTTTTTCTTTTCTCTGACTTTATTCCCTCTTTCTGTCTCTTTCTTATTTTTTTAATCATTTTTAAAATTTTTACTTATTTATTTTACAAAGGCTATAGTCTTTTCTTCCTTCTCCCTCAAACTCACTTTCTGTGTAGGTTATCCTAGGCAAAATTATTGGTATTCATTGTGGGGTAAATAAGGCCTCAGTCAATCTCTTTGGGGGGCACTGGGTTTCAGGAAATTTCACCACCATCCCCCCCAGTGGATTTTATCATCTTCACACTCTCTCTTCCCAAATGTTCCCTGAGCCTTGGCAGGTCTGTTACAGTCTGATTTAGTTGTGAATTCTCTGTAGCCTCTGGGTTTTGCTACAGTATGTTTTTATTAACCACTGTGTCTGTCTCCTTTTCCCTGGAGCTGGTTGTCAAACTAGCAATGGGAGCAATAATGTGTTGCTGCTTCCTCTGCAACTTTTTCCAGGGCCCTCGTAATTGTTATTAGTACTCTTGACGACAACCATTTTGCCTTTTTTTTTTTTTTTGGTGGGGGGTGGGTGGGCTAAACGTATTGGTTACTTTCCTCTTACTTTTGGTCAAATACCTGACAAGAAGCAACTTACAGAAGGGTAACCTTATTTTACCTTAAAATTCCAGGGAATCCCATTACTCATGGTGAAAAAGTCATGGCAAGATGTGGCCTCAGATCGGGAAAAAGACAAAGAGCAGGACAAAGAGTGGGCTGAGCTCAGAAACATCAAGATCTAGCCTTAGTGACAACTTCCTCCAGCTAGACCATACCTCAAGGCCACACCCAGGTATGGACAAAGTGTTCAAACACACAGTCTTATGGGGATACTTCAAATTAAACCACAACTGAGCCTAGAGCCTCGGAGATGCTAGGCAATTACTCCTCCACTGAGCTACCTCACCCGTGTCTAAAACCCAGTCTTCCAAGGACTTAAATTATCCTCCATTTCTTTTTCTATACTGAAAATGCAAAAACACGGCTCTCAAAAACACCTGCGAGGGAATAAGTGATAGTTTATTCTAGAGTGAAATTAAATTTCCATGGTCTGTGAATGTAGCTTAGGTTGCCCTAAATACCATGTCCCTACATGCTTAACAGTTGTTGAAGCTTTTGTAGTTAAAAAACAAAACAAAACAAAAAGCTCAAATAAGGCACTTTTCAAACACATTAGTGGAAATACTGGATAGGTAGCAAAATGGGGAAATCTCTGACATGGGTTTTATGTGCTAGCAGATGAAATTGTTATCTTTTGGGTTGGTGGAAGCCAGTGACTTCTTAATATAGTCTAAAGGGTTTTACATTATAATCACATAATATTAAGACAGAAAAAGAGGTAAGCAATGATTGTCTATTAAGAGGGCTAAAGATTGGTACCAGATCTGTAATATTCCTATTCTCCACACTTACAAAGTTAAAATCAATCATGATTATAGAATCTTTATCATAGGTGGACTTTTTTTCTGGTAACTTGAATTCACTGTTTCTCCTGTTGGCCTTTGTTAAAAATTTAATTCCAATTATAACTATCTGTATTAAAGTAATGACTTATCATTTGGACTCACAAAGCAACTAAAGAAGTCTGAAAGTAGTTCTGTATCCACTTTTTTAAAATCTCCTTTCTTTTAAGTCATGCCCTGACCTTTATAGTAACCATGTTAATCATTTCAATGAATACCCACCCGAGTTATTTCATCCCTCCTTCAATCTGAGGCATAAGGTATTCTATGGTCATGAGTATATTGTGAAAGAGAGCTAATCTATTTAGATTTATGACAGAATGAGAGAGATGAGAATGGCATATCCACGGATACCTTGTGTAAACTACTAAGTGGACAACAACAGCTTCATTTTAAAATGTCAGCTTTTATTGAATTTGAGTTCCCAAACTCTAGAATTAACTCTTAAATGTCTGTATCTTAGTTTGGCTTTGACAAAATAAGGACCTAGGCTAGCCATAACCCCCTAACCCATGGATTGATCCAGTTGGACCATGGAGGAGGATACCCAGCTGATTGGGGAAGGGAGGAGGGAAATCGGGAAAATGGGGCACCAACACAATATTTGCTCATTCAGTGTATCTAACTATGGACAATAAAGATAATAAAAATTTTTTAAAACTATTTTTCAAAAGAGGAGAAAAACAGGGAGAGGAGTGACAGAACATAACAGGCAGTAGTGACTACACATGAATGCATTCATTACAAGTTCCAATATCATCCCAAATTATTCACGGTTGCATACGTGTGCACGTATACACCTTAAATTAGGAATGCCAACAGTAGTACTTTTAGCATGTGTTAAGTTAAAAAAATCTAAAAGTGAAGTGGCCACAGATTTTGTAACTCAGTAACTTTCAGGATTCTAGTTTATGTTGGTTTGAATGTAAAAGTCCTTGATGGGCTGATGGGCTTGAACACTTGTTCCCCAGCTCTTTGGGAAGGTCGTGGGACTTTTAGGAAGTAGAACCTTGCTAGAGGAAGTGTGTCACTGGCATCAGACCTCAGCACTGAAAACTTGTCTGTCCTTGCTGTTGTCTGTCTCCGCTTCCTTTCTGCTGGTGACAATGTGACCCAGGTTTCCTGCTCTTCGGATGCTTTCCCTCTATGATGGACTCAGCCCTCTGAAACTATAGAACAGAATATACTCTTTCCTGTCCTATTAAAGAAGACCTTAGTAAATGGAGGACATATACATTCACAGGTTGGAGGATTCAAGATTATAAATATACCCTTGTCCTGGTAATTCCAATGACATCACAAAGTCTGAAGTGAATTGCTTGTGAAGGATTTAGGCACATCCCAACGCTCATGTGAAATATGAAGGTCTAAGAAAAAGTACATCATCTTGGTGTAATTGGAGTTTGGGGGCTCCTTGCTAATGCCAATGACCCAATCAATTTAGGAGATGCCTTGACCCTTGTCTTGTGAATTTAAAGGACTGAAATCCATAGACCAGGTGGCAAGACTTAAAGATATTCTACTAGATGAGGAAAAGAGAAGCACAGTGATTTCCTGCAAAGTGGACGGAAGGAGGGAGGGAGTAGGGGTCCTCCCCCATCTCAGCCCAGCAAGGCTCAGATGAGGGGGGCTTACCAGAGCAGGAACCTGGAAGTTCAGGAGAAGTGAAAAGCCAAAAAGTGAACTTGTCCACCTGGTAAGGATCTCTGTATAATCTTATTGTGGTGAGCTTTATGTTCAGACTCAGGTGAGTCAGAGAGAGATGATTGTTTCTGGGCTAGGGGCTGGTTCTGGAGTAAGCCAAGAAAGAGCTGGCCTGAACTCTGCTGAAGCAGGCAGAGACAGTGTTCCCTCCTCTTTGGGCCCTCTCTCCAGACTGACTACCTAACCTCCCCTTGTTGGGAGGAAATTCTGCTGCAGAATTTACTTTGCCTCTGTTATCCTGACCTATGTTAAACCTGTTACATGTAAGACAATGGAGGAGTGACTTTAAAAGTAGTCACACTAGGCAAGCATGTGGTAGTTCCTGGGTTAGATCCATAGCACATGGGATGAACAGTGGGTAGGTGTGACACCGACCTGAGCGGACAGCAGAGGTTTGTAATCTACTAACACATATGCTCACCCATATAGAACATTCTAGAACTCAGACAAGTGAATCACCTACATCCCACAATATACAAAGTTCCTTTCTCATATGGAAAACATCTAACCATGAAATGTGAGACAAAGCATCTTTTATAGGAAAACATCCTCATGACTTCAAAGCAAACCCATATTTCTTACCCAGGACCAAAATGGCAATACGTGTCATTGAAAGAAAGGACAATCTGTCCTCTATCAAATAATCAAAACCCTTAAAATCACTAAGGAAGTAAACCATAGAGTAGGAAAAAAGACAAATATGCATATGGTTTTAAAATGAATCGCTGTCAAGCATTTTATGAGTTTAGGTCAGTAATATATATTCACCTTTATGGTGGTCAGCCATCCACATTGCCGGGATGAACATCCAACCAGACACAATTTAGGGAAGGAGTGGGATTTATTTCAGCTTACAAATCCAGGGGAAGAAGTTCCATCACTGGTGCAAGAAGCTGCGTCCATACATCCAAACGGAGAGAAACAAATGCAGTGAGCAAAGCATCAACCCTAGCAGACAGCAAGGCTCTCCATGCCTTCAGGGTGGAATTATATCCTCCGCAGTGGTATGTCCACTCTAGCAGGCTGCTGGAGACTTAAGTCAGAAGCTTAAATATCTAAGACTATGAGGGGCATGCATTCACATTCAAAACACCACAGCATTGCTTTGCAAACAGTTTCTAGAGCATTCCCAACCGTACATGTCTTTGAAAGTTATCTATGTGGCCACAGAATACAAAAAAAAGACACAAGACATGAGACCATTCCGTCTTGTATTGAGGATGTTAACATAATTATGATTGCAAAGAAAGTAACAGAAAAATCAAAGACATGTTCAGTGTTTCAAGAAAAGTTATATACTTTTCCATAATTATAAAAATTGAATTAGCTTGGATTTCTCTTAGAACAAAGGGACTAATGACTTTCTAATTTTCTTCATTCCTGACATTTTTATGAGGGTGGTCATAAAGTTGTCAATCAAAGACATAGATTTTTTCTCAGCCCACAAGAAATCCTAATAAAACAGAAAAGAGAAATGGTCAGAGGTCAGGGAAGACTTTTAGGCCATATTACATCTTGGATTTGACACGAAGCCTGAAAGGAATGACTTCCGCTTTTACAGTTATATATTATTTCCGCATATAATTTGCTGTGTTGTTTTTATGAAAGAAGGTTTATTGTCCTCACACTCATTTTGTAGCCCAGGCTGCTTGGAGTGTTAAACCTACCTTTGCGCACTGTTGGGAATGACTAGCACACTGAACCACACTGACTCTGGTTTATATCTTAGCTATCCATAACCTTTTATCAACATTTTTCATAATTGGCTGGAAGATAAAGACCCACCCAGAATGACCATGAAGGTACCTATGGCATTGTTACAGATGTAATAAAGTTAAAAGCGTAACTAGAGGCTGGAGAGATGGCTCAGCTGTTAAGGCACTTGCCTGCAAAGCCTAACAACCAGGTTTGATTCCTTAGTGCCCACGTAAAGCCCGATGCACAAAGTGGCGCATGCATCTGGAGTTTGTTTGCAGTGGCTGGAGGCCTGGTACATTCATTCTCCTTATCTGCCTCTCTTCTATCTCTCTCTGCTTGCAAATAAATAAATAAAAATGTTTTAAAAATATAACTAGGGGCTGGAGAGATGGCTCAGCGGTTAAGGCACTGGCCTCCAGTGCCTAAGGCCCTGGGTTCAATTCCCCAGGACCCACATAAGCCAGACCCACAAGGTGGTGGCCCTGGTGTGCTCTCTCTCTCTCTCTCTCTCTCTCTCTCTCTCTCTCTCTCTCTCTCTCTCTCTCTCTCTCCTTGAAAATGAATAAATAAAATATTTTAAAAAAATATATAACTAGAAGAGAGGAATAATAAAGACGGCAATTTTTTAAAACACATTATGGAGATTAAAAATAAGAGTATAACTTAATGATGAGGTGAGGACAGCAGGGAAGGGAATGTAGGCTTATTCCTGGGTTGATCGGGTTGATGACTACTTTAAAAGGCTAACTGGCATCCTTGGCTATAAATCCTATAATGATATGGGCAAATCAAAGGGCAAACAAGACTCAGATGCAAGGCTCAGGAAAATCTTGGGATATACTAAGCACAAAAAAATTCAGTTCCCTCTGCTTTTGCTTTCTGCAAAATTATAGAAACATTAAGGAAGTCATGGAAGTTTTATAGGTTTTGCTTTCAGTATCTGTCTTCCTGAGAAAGGATAAGAGTACAGAACAGCTCCTGGATATAGACAAACCACTCCCCTTAGTGAATTTAATGCAAATATGTCGTTAGCAAGTTATAGTCTTTGCCATCATTTAAGGTGTTTGTATGAAAAAGGTAACTTAGTGAGCTTGTTATCAAATGCTAAATTATGTAGTTTGAAGTTATTGAGAAAAGCAGCAATTGATCCAAATTACTACCAATGAGATTTTATGAGGATTTTCGAAATCATGCCCTAATGCCCATTTGTTATATCTTTGTTCCTGCCATAGTAAATCTGTTAGGATTTAATTGCCAACCAGTTCCTGAGAATTTATGCAGCTTTTTTTTCCTAGGCTCTTGTGATTTTTGTAGAAGAATAATTTTTAAACATGCAATTTAGAGTGAAAATACACTTTAAAAATAAAAGTTAGATTATTGAGAGGTTTGCAAGGACCCAGTCTTTGTAAAATGAGAACATTACTTTAGCAAACACACAGCAATAGCATTTCTGTCACCACTAAAGAAATATGAACATTTATAAGTTACCATTTCTATTCAGATTTTATAGCAATAATAGTGTTGATGCCAATGTTCTGGAATTATATTGTATGTTGATGATATAATTATAGTCTTTTATGAAAACAATCTCTTATAGTTTATATGTTAATGTTTTCTTGGATATGTCTGCAGTGAATTTATCACTGTGCAATCAACATGATGCTCAGGACTTGGAAATAACTTCTGCTTATTTACTCCAAGCAAAATGTTCTGCATTTTGTCTTCATTTGTTTGAGACCTGAAGCTTTTATAAAACTAAGTTTGCTATCGAATATTGTTTTATTTCCCATTGGAAAGAAGTTTACAAACTTTACATAAGTATCTGTTACAGGAACATTTTATCCTTCTGTTCTTGACCTATATGCACGCAAGGAAAGCTTTATAAATAATTAATTTACAAGTGTAGAGTCTATATTGCCTAGATGTAGTCAATAGCTAATAACTATTGAAATTAATCCAGTCTACACAGGAATGCTTCGCTGAAAGCCAGTTGGAAATCTGTTTAGTAATAATTTAGTTTAGTAAAAGGGATAAAGAAATGCAACAAGAAAAATTTTAAAGCGAAGATTTAGCTAGCTGTTTTCTTAAGATAGAAGCAGTTTCTAAATATGATGGGCTGAGTACAAACCTCTAAATTCCCTTCTTATCCAAAATCCCAGGAGTGATTAAAAAGTGGATGCAAGGTGGCATACGCCTTTAATCCCAGCACTCAGAAGGCAGAGGTAGGAGGATCACTGTGAATTCCAGGCCAGCCTGAGACTACATAGTAAATCCCAGGTCAGCCTGAGCTAGAGCAAGACCCTACCTCATAAAACAAAACAAAATAATAAATAAAAATAAAAAAGGATGCATTGGAGTTTGATCCATAAATGAGCCCCTTTTTGTGTCCTTTACATTTTAAAGAATGTCTTAGGGTTAGAGATGTCACTCTGTGGGAAAGACCTTCCTTAACATGTGCAATGTCCTGACTTCTAAGCACTTGCCCAGCATGTGCTATTCCCTGACCTCCATCCCAACACTGTACAAAGTAATTCTGCTGAAAAGGTGAAGTAAAAGCCAATGATGTGAGGTCTACATGGATCAAAGTTATACCACAGCTCTATTTTATGAAAAAGCTCAGTAAACCCATGAGAAGTGATACGAGTTTCTTGCTTGGGTTATTTCACAGGATAAAGACATGAGGTGAAACACAATCAAGGTGTAACTTCCATGTATGGTGCTTTATGCTGAGACATATCAACAGAACTAAAACCAGCACTTCTAGCTGGACGTGGTGGCACAGGCCTTTAATCGCAACACTTGGGAGGTAAGAGGATCATTGTAAATTTGAGGCCAGCCTGGGACTACAGAGTGAGTTCTCGGTCAGCCTGAGCTAGAGTGAGACCCTACCTCAAAAAAATAAACAAACAGCACTTCTTGATAGTTCAGGATTCAAGGGCAAATACAAAAACTTGGTGGGGGGGGGGGGTGGCAGATCTCCAGAAGCAGCTCAAACAAGAGCAATGGAACAGGCAACCATGCTAAATCAGAGTCCACAGACAACCATGTTCTTGGGCATAGATCTGCTCCTCTTGGGAGACAAATCTCCTTGGATTTCTCTTGCTTCTACATGATCAGAGCCTTCTAAGCAAAAGGCAGTGTGAAATAGTAATCAGCTTCAGAAACTGGAGATAGTGCTCCCCTTGGGAGAAACTCAGAGGTGTGCTTTCCTGAGATGACCCATGGTGGTAAAGACAGCGTCCTCTCCTTCCCTCTGAAGAGACATTGGTTTATTTATATTCCAGGGAGATAAAACTATCATTCTCCCCTCACATGAATTTTTTACTGAGTGATATTTTCCAGAGTGAAAGACAGGCAAGTATTCCAGCAGCCCAATAGAAACTCAGTTTCCTAAATCTAGGATTCCCTCACCTACAGTATTAGTCAATCATCCTATAGGATCACAGCATGGAATTTAAAATTTTATATATACATATATAAAGGTATACATACACACATATGTGTTTGTATGTATCTGTATGGGTGTGTGCAATCTATAGGTGTGCTTGCACATGTCATTAGGAGATTGTTGTCATTGTACAAACAGCATAGAGTATGCATACACAAACATGAATGGTATAGCATAGTACATGCCTAGATTATATGATGTACATACAATCTATACTCTAACCTATTGCCTTCTACAATCACAATAAAAACCACATGAGTTTGCATCAAGTACAAAATAATAGACACAATGAATGACATGTAGCATATGGTTGAAATCACAGCATTTAGGGGTCAGAAGCAGAAAGATCATGAGTTCAAGGCCAGCTTGAATTACACTGTGAAATTCTTTCATAAGCAGAGAGAGAGGCTGTTTGCTTCCAAGCGGACCCAGGAATGTTCATTTCATCTCTGCTGCATTGTATTAAAAAACATTTCAAAATTGAAAGCAAAGAGAATTGTTCAAGAAGCAATGATAGATCAATGCATATGTCTATTTCAAGTACATGAATATGCAAAAAAATAAATTTTAACAAAATTATTGATTTATTTGCAGGTCTCCAAAACACAAATCACAATACTCTCTTCTTAACTTCAATAGGCCAATACATAGATATATAGACTTCAATAGGTCAATATATAAATCATTCCCTCTTTATAAGATAAAATATTACTTTCATGAAAAACTACTAAACTACTAGTCCCTCATTCATTACTTTTTCTGCTTCCATGCTCATTTTATAAAACAAAAATAACCCTCCTAGTTCTGGAAAGTTCTATAGGAGCTGCTGGCTGATAATGATGTCCAGCAATAAGAATAAACAGGGAGCAGTGTAAGACAAGAAGTACACACTTGTACAATAGTGGCGCCCAGCCATTGTGGGTAACCAATTGCCCTCCAAATAGTCATGAGTCAGGCTCAGTGGGAGAGAACTCATAACTGGTACTGGGAAGCAACACAACATGGTCAGGAAAATCACAATACCCAGAAAGAAGCCCCCAGTGTTCCCTGGACAACTTGAGTGGGTATCGTCATCTGTCCATAACCTTGAGGTGCCCATCATTTACTTGGGAACTGAGTGTACCAACGAATCAAGCAGAAGGTGAGGAAACGTTTTCACATGGCCGGTTCACAGTGCTGAGGAGGTGGGCTACTTGGAGAAATACTGAATCTCTTTGAGCCTTTTAAAAACAGTATTGCCTCTGACCATCAAGGAGCAACACTGTCCAGGCTTGGGATTTTTAAAGGGATGTTCTTTTAAGGCTTAGGACACATAAGTAAAGGAAACCCTGGAAATAACTCCTAGGAGCTCAGTCATTTTTGATAATGCTTTTTAAATTCTTTATTAGTAGTTATTTTAATGGACTGATGATGAATTAAAACATCATAGGTCTTGAAAAAAAGTTTCTCAAGGGCTAGAGAGATGGCACAGTGGTTAAAGTCTTTGCTTGCAAAGCCTGATGGCCTGGGTTTAATTCCCCAGAACCCACATACATAAAGCCAATTGTACAAAGTGGTGCATGCATCTGGAGTTCATTTGTGGTGGCTGGAGGCCCTGGCACTTGCTCTCTCTCCTCCCTCTCCCTCTCCCTCTCCCTCTCTCTCCCCCCTCTCCTCTCCTATCCTCTCCTCTCCTTACAAATAAAAATAAACAAAAATATTTAAAAGTGTCTCCCAAACTCAAAGGCATATCCCTCTAATCAAACCTGCTCTCATGCTTGGTCAGAAAACCTGTCTTATTTTACAGATGGCAAAGAATACTGGAGAGATCCAAGATCCATCATTACAAGAAAAGACAGCCCACTGCTCTCCACCAGATATGTCACGTCTACCACATATACTGGTGTCCAGAGGAAACTGTGGAGGAAGCAGCCACATCGAGCATGGCTCCCAATGCTAGCCCAAGAATGACCTGAAGGGAAATAGCAACAAACACTTGGTGAATGGAAACACATCACAACAGACCTCCAGAAGCTACAGGGTAGTCAACACTAACTGAGAACGCACCTGCCACAGCTCAGGGCACTATTGCAGAAGATGGGGCAGGAAGCCTATAAGAACCACAGGCAGGAAGCAAAACCCCAAGGGGGAAAAAAAAAGGTACAGTTCCCCCAGAGACAGAAGCCCTAATGACCCCACAGTGAACACCGGTAACCCTTCTAAGGAAGGTCCACAAGGAAATGGGAACCGACCAGAGAAAAGAAATTACACTACAACCTATGTAAAAAAATTAATTAGTTAGTTAATCAATTTAAAACCTTTTGTAGACAAGATCCTGTTATGCAGCCCAGGACATCCCTGAAATTACGATCTTCTCATCTCAGCCTTCCAAACAGTGCTGAGGTTACTTACATATGTGTGCCACAAAATTTGGCTTCATTTTTCAAATTATTAGGCTACATGATGATATATACAAATGCAAAATGACAACATATTATCAATATTTCCTTGTTGGAAATTAATATTTCTCATCTCTTTTCATCATATATGTTTGGTCATATATGAAGGCTTTATGTATATATACATACACACATACATGCAATAGCTACAGAAAAATTACTTCCGAACGTAACTGTTTCAAATATCTTGGATTTGTCACCAATTGCTACTATATGAGCTAATTACTAAGGTCAATTACCATTATCCTCCATGGGTTAACCTTCCACCATTGTAGCAAAATGCTTAATAAAGTCAAATTGAAGCAGGGAAGGCTCATTTTGGTTCATGTTTTCTGAGGTTTTAGTCCATGATCTGAGCTTCTGGGCCTGGGAGGAAGCACGACATCATGGAGATGGTAAGGCAGATGAAAACCGGTGATCCCAAAGTGTCCGATCATCCTGTGGTACCTGGGAGAATGCAATATGATCATGCAATACACATAATAGGAGTTGGAGGAGGGTCTTAAGACTCCCCTGGAGTGAAGCCCCATCCTGACTTTACTGGCAATTTTATTGGGCTTTTAAAGCAGTAAAAGCTATTGGAATTCCAGGTTGGTCAAATTGAAAAAAATGTTTATTCTTGGCACAATACAGGTCACAAGTTGCTGACTCGTGTTTATCACATAAGCTGGGTAGAAAATAATATGAAATAGATTTTCTTCTCATGAGCTGTTGCCTCGTGCTTATCAAATCAGGAAATCTTTGGAGAAGCTATTGAGTTCCTTGGGTCCTAGGAGTTCACACGCTAGGTGCATAGTTTTCCACATTCCCATTCTTAGCCCGTGCAAAGATTAACCTGTTGTGGATGAGAATGATATTCAGGAAGTAGAGACAAGCTGTGTCCTTCATAAGCACACTCCAGTGACCCAGTTCCTGAAACTAGGAAACCCCCACCTTCTAATGACCCAATCAGCTACTAGCTCATCAGTCAATGCATTATTCCATTGATGTGGTTGCCTTCCCTCATGGATTACCTTCCAACAATAACCTCTAATAGTGACAATGGTTGGGGACTAAGCCTTCCACACATATCAGCCTTTTGGAAAACACTTGAAGTCAAAAATGTTTACTCTGGAGCCTCAGTGCCTGGGCTTCCAGTGTTTTTCTTCTGTTCTCTGGGCCTCTGGAACAGTTCCAGCCTGGAGGGTGATTTAGCAGCCAGAGGGAGAAGCAGGTGCCCCTGAGAGGAGTTGGCACCTGTTTTTGTTCTGCAAAGAGGATGATGAAAACCAGAGAGAAAGTGAGCTCTCCAAAGTTGCAGTCATTACTAAAGCTGCCTGTAACTACAGAGACCAGAGATGGGGCTTTTCTCTTACACTCTCAGGAGCTTTCCATCTTGGGAGTAAAAATGCTTAAAGTCAAAAGAAACCAAAATGTGCCTCGAGATGGCTGGGAATCCATGGACCCAACACTGGATGGATTAAATCAAAGGATGAGAGAAGCCAAGACCTGAAACTGAGCCCCATGAGTGAGGGAAAGGGTAGTGGCCCATTTTCAGGGTCCACCTACATGTATGGCCTCATGAAAAGTGGAAAGAGTAAGTAGAGAACTCTCTGAAAACAGCATTAAAGAAAGATATGCAGACAAGGTCTAAAATCTCCAGAATACATCCACAGATACACAGGATTGATAAAAAAAAAGACACTGTTCATTGCTTACATTATGATTAATTTTCCAATTTAGATACACAGAATAAAAATGAGAAAGTGACCTATACTAAAAAAATAATAATAATAATGTTTATTGGGTCAAAACAAATCAAGAATTCTGACCCTTTTTCCATTATCATTTTTGATGTCATTAAAGAAAATGAAAGATAATGTTTTGTGTTGATTTTGTAGAAGCTTAAATGTAAAAAAAAAAACCTAGAGCCTTGTGTGTTTGAATACTTAATCCTCAGCTGGTGGCACTTTTCTGGAAGATGGTGGAACAGAACCTTGTTGGAGGAAATGGTCACTGGGGGCAGACATTGATGTGTCATAGCCTGGCCCTGCTTGCTGTCCCCTCTGTCTACTTTCTCTCTGCTAATGTAATGATACGAGGCCAGTTTCCTGCTCCTTCCTTACTTTCCCCACCACAATGGGCTCTACCCTCTAGAAATGCAAGCCTAAGTAAATTCATTCCTTCCTTATGTGGCTTCTGGGCAGGTATCTTGTCCCAGCAGTGAGCAAGTAACTGATACACATTTCTTAATTTTTTTCCATTTGTTTCTCCAATATAGGATAGGTAGCAGAGTGATATTTTTTCCCTCTGCATGTTTTCTTTCAATATTTTCATGTAATTGTTGATATATGATTGGTTCCAGTCTTAGTTTTGGGTCTTTTCCTTACCAGCTTAGATGCTGAATATCCAAAAGATTTCATGTTTCTTTTCTCTAAGCAATTTCCATTTGCCTTATGATGACTTCCTTAATGGACACACAGCATATTGTTCAAGATAGTAATTACGGCTACAAGTCAATCAGAGGAAAGAACATGTGAACTGTATAGATACGATCAAATTCTAGGAAATTTAATTTCCTACTTCCTTGTAAGGACTTTAAAGTTTAAAAAAGTTAAACCTAAGTTACAGAGATTGAAAATATGACTTCATGTCTCTTGAGGAAGTTTAGCATATAGGAAAAATTGTAAGCTGTCCTCAGCCACAGGCCTTGTGAATTTACTTTGAATGGAAGACATTAATCAGCAAAAAAAAAAAAAAGCCAGATAATCAGAATATCTGGGTATGGTAATGATTCAAACAGTTAAATAAATGAATTATTTATTTAATTATATAAATTATCTTGTTTCTAGTCAAAGGGAATAACTTCCCCTGGAAATGTAAATATTTGACAAGCATCATGGGATATAGTGATAATGTTTGTTCTGTTCAACATCTGTTCCCAGCATGCCTCACTGCCTCCAGGAAAATAGCTAAATTCTAGTATCAGCACAGCCTAAGCACAAAAGCAATTGAAATAAGTACTTATTAGATAAAAGGAATAAATAATCTGACTAACAGACAGGATCCCTGGGAATATGAGTGGATTGGTTTTGCCTATATCGGGTTTAGAATATAGGCATGTGAAGAGAAAACTTAATGCAAAGACTGTGTTCAAGATTTTGGTAAAAGAATTTCCTGCGAACTAGACCACTGTTCTACTGGTGTGGGTTTTGCCATGATCATGTTTAATAGTGAAGGAACTTGACTTAGAAAACTGCCTTCACACAGCACTGAGAGTTCAAAAATCTCAGAAAAGACAAGGGGCTTAAAACTGATTTCTGTGGGAAACTAGAAAGTTATTTCCATCCTCGTCATGACCCAGGTGATGTCCTAGGGTACCAGTCACAATGAGAGTTGACTAATGAAATGAACACCTGGATTTTACAGGCTTGGTTATAGTGCCCTCTACACTTACCAATAACACCTATTTTCATGACATAGTATCTTCTAATATCAATGGGATAGAAGTATTCCAGAATGCTGACACAAATGTAACATTCAGCTATCAAAAAGAACCAAGTAGTTACACACAACATAACATTGATGAACCTTAAAACATTGCCTTATATGAAATAAGACAGTGACAGAAGCCAAGTACTATGTGATGTCATTGATATTAGATTTGCACAACAAGTAAAGTGACACAGACAGAAAGCAGACTACTGGTTTCCAGGGCCTTGAGGCAGAGGAGAAAGATAAGGAGAATGAAGGATGGCTTGTATGACAAGGGATTTTCAGAGGGAGTGATGAACATATCTTGAAATTAGATAATGGTGAACTCTACATAACTTAGAATCGCCTATTTTAAGGAAATGGATTTCATGCTACATAAACTAATATATCTGTTTAACAACAAAAAGACAATAACAGATATCTGAATAACCATACATATCAAAGAAATTTCAAAGCAAAGGTAATGAAGAATAAATGCTTTGGAAATATTGTCCCAATATTTACAATGTATAAAACCTTAATACAATAATTAAACCAGGATATAAATATTGGTACATATTAACTAAATTCCAGACATCCAAATATTACCACTTTTTCTATTCACAGATTCTATACAGTATGGAGTACCATGGAACATTGCAAAGGAACTCCTACTTGGAATTCAGATGAAGGATCATAAGATGCTTTAAGATAAGAGGAAGGGAAGAGTTGGAAAAAGATAAAAAGAAGAGTAGAGGACAGAATTAAGGAAAATACAAGAAAAGATGTCCATAATCAAAGGAAAAGAAATTTTGAACCTGAAGCTTGGTCCACAAATGTAGTCAATCATTTTTACCTGCCTGCAAACATCTTAAGATATATGTCGTTGTCAGCCACACGCTCCTGGGATGAATCTTCAAACCAGGCACAATTTGGGGGAGGAAAGTATTTATTGAAACTACAGATTGAGGGGAAGTTCCGTAATAGTGAAAGAGGCTGGCCCTCTTTCACAGGTCTGAGGAGAGAGAAAAAACCAACACACACAGAACGGGGGGGGGGGGCAAAGGAGAGAATCTCTTCCCCTTTATATAGCCCTAGAGTGAGGTCTTACAACCCTTTCCCAGAATTAATGGCTTCCTGAGTCTCTGGAATTTTCTTCCTGCACTACCTACACAGGAAAGGATGTTTACTTCTAGCTTCTTTGAGCTTCTTATATCCTGCCCCCTACTGAGAGGCTGCCTTCCTGTGAACATCCTCAGAGACCCACCCAAGAGTTACTAAAAAGGTCAAGTTGACAACAAAACCTAACTACCACAATATGTCTTCTAGTCTTCTCTTTATCAGTCTAACAAAAAGTTCAATATCTGTCATGATTTCCATCCAGTCTCCACTCCATTTATCTTCACTGAACCAGACACTTAGGTCTTACTCTCCTAGCCCAAGTGGTCTTCCAGATCATTAGAAACACATTAATATCTATCATCCTTAGGACCCTTGAAATCTAGATAAGGCTGCGGACCCAGCTTCCCTAGCACTCCACTGCAAGCCTTGTGACACTTTCTTCAGTGCCCATAAAGACTAGGAATCAGCTCTCTGCTCTTGCCTCATCCACACAGGGACATCTCCATTTCCAGCCCTATCCTAAAATCAGTGCTCTCTTAATGTCCAGTAAATTTAGAGTTCACTTAAAATATGTTCTTTTAGCCCTACACAAATGCCCAAGGCAAAGAAGATACAGAGGACTTGGCTTCTTACTAAGAGAAGTGAAATGAAGCAGAAGTAACATAAACCATGCTAATAAATATACAATTTATCTTGTTCTACTGAAAATATAAGCAATTCAGTGGTAAGCACTGACTGGGGAGTTCTAGCATTACAGAATTGGGGAGGTAAGGGGAAATACGTGGAATGGCTAACTCTAAATTACAAGCTGAGAGGTAAGTAAGAATTAGCCAGGAAAAGAAGGTGGCATGGAATATGCTTCTAAGTCTCAGAGGAAAGAGCTTAAGCCAGTTCAAAGCACTGAAGTGAGCGTGGTGAATCTGTGCATCATACACTGGAGGAAAGAAACTGAGTGAGAGCTGCAAACTTGGCGTGCTTTGATGCACGGTCTAGTGAGCCCTCGTAAAGCGTCGGGATTCAGTATTCAGTGTTCAGTATAAAGGAGTTGGGACAAATGCAGAATCTCACTTGACAGGTTGTGTTAGTTCACTGTAGATAACTGAGGGTGGAGGGTAGCTGAACAGGTAAGGGAACAAAAGGGCCCTCTTAACACTCTTAAAGTAATTCACAGTTAAATGATCACAGGGTGACCTTGAGAAGTGACAGGAGATGGTGAAAAGTGGATGACGCATTGTCACATTTCATAGAATCCAAATTATAGATTCTATATACGAGCATTGTCTATCCTGGGAAAGAAAACCCTGACATCTAATGAAATATGGCATGCCATTGTTTGAAGTATCATAATTTCACAATTGTAAAATGCACTCAGAAGTGCAGGCTGTGGAATTGTTGAAACATGGCAGACTGATGTAGGAAGAGAGAAAGGAGTCAAAGAGGATGAGCTCTGAGGAAGAAAAGACTAAGAGGAAAGGTCTGAGAAATGCCAACATGGGAAAGGAAAGACAGAGATCCTGATCTGGAATCTGAATACATGGGACTAGTGGTGCACGTGCAATATTCAAGTGGAAAGGTCCAATAGTTGACGTTTAGTGTTGGGGTGGAGTTTAAGTAGGGCTCTCAACTACAATTAAAGACTTGGGAAAACTTCTGAGTATATGAGATATAAAACCAATAAAAATGATAAAATATGGTCAACCAAAAATAATGCCAGATGGTTAAATAAAAGAGAAATGTAACCCTTTTTAATCCCAACATTCGGGAGACAGAGATAGGAGGACCATCATGAGTTGAAGGAAAGCCTGGGCCACAGAGTGTGCTCCAGGTCAGACTAGGCTGAGTTTGAGACTCTGCCTCAAAATCATGACAAAAAGAAATTGAGAAAGAGAGGGTGAGAGAGAGAGGAGGGGGGAGAGGAAGGGAAAGAAATGGAAGAGAAGAGGAAAAGAGAGGAGAGGAGAG
>PVHP010008317.1:18533-53768 GCA_004024765.1 Zapus hudsonius | reverse complement strand
CACACACACACACACACACACACACACACACACACACACACACACACACACGAAATAAAATAAAACAGAACCCCTGCCTCAAACAAGATAGAAGGCAAGGACCAACCTGAAGGTTGTCCTCTGACCTCAGGCACACTCTACCAAGCACACACCAATACTCACACATCCACCTACACACATAGGAATACACATACACATAATTCACACCACCCAATCCAATACAGTAAACACAAGAATAAACAAATGCTGCTTCTTGTCAGGTATGGTGGCACACAGCTGTAATCCCAGCATTCAGGAGGCAAAAGGAGGAACACAGCCACAAGTTTAAGGTTAGCCTGGGTTACAGAGTGAGACTATCTCCAAAAAGCAAAAAGAAAAAGGAAGGAAAGGAGGGTGGGAAGGAAACAGACATGGGATCATGATGTCTATCATGGTCCTCCTACCTCTTGGCCTGAACAGGAGACCAGAGGACCCTGGAGAATGACAGTGGATGATTTGTCATAGACTTATCCCAGTAGTGACTCCAATCACGGGCTGAGGTGGTTTGCACGTATGGCCCCATAGACTCTGGTATTTTTTATTAAGAATGAGCTTGCGGGCCAGGCGTGGTGGCACACACCTTTAATCCCGGCACTCGGGAGGCAGAGGTAGGAGGATTGCCGTGAGTTTGAGGCCACCCTGAGACTACATATTGAATTAATTCCAGGTCAGCCTGGGCTAGAGATAGATCCTACCTTGAAAAAAAAAGAAAAGAAAGAATGAGCTTGCAACTTGAGTCTCCAGTGGGCAGAGCCCTTCTGAGGAAGAGGTGTGTCACTGGGGGCAGATCTGGAAGTCCAGCCCTAAGGTGTGAAAATAGCAGTTTGGAGCTCTGACTGTTCCTGTTTGCTGGTTGTTCCCATTTACTGGCTGTGGGGTGGTGTTTCTTTACTTGGATCTATGGAAGTGAGCCAGCTTCTTTTGCCCTAATGGAACTTCCCCTGGATTCTATAAGCCTGAAATAGACCCTTTCCTCTCATAAACTGCCTCTGGCTGGGTGTTTGTCCAGCAACAGGAAGCTAAGTGCAACACAGGCTTTTCACCAAATGTGGTCTCCTGTTTGGAGCAAAGGAAAGCATCCCCTGGTACCTGGTGTACAGACACTATCCTGGCAAACACCTCGTTTCTCACGCCTGTCCATTCAGAAACAATGTACCTTCATCCAGCAAGGCCATCAGTATACCTTCACTGCTCTTCCTATGTGCATCAGCACAATTCAGTTGACTGGGATCTAGATCGCTTTTCTACTCAAGTGTCACTGGCTGGTTGGACTCATGACAGGACGGAGTGAATCAGAAGCAAAAACTGCACTGCATTCTTGGTAACACCCTGGTGTGGTAGGATGGGAAGGGTATTCACTGGGCTTTTTAATTCAGAGGATCTGGAGTTGTGGGGCATGTTGGAACATCCCTCCCAAGGTGAAGAAGTTGCTGCATATGACCCTTCCTACAAACAAAAGAAGCACTAGGCTGGGTGCCTAATTGAATTTCACTGGCAACATACTCCTCATATGGGTGTGTTGCTCTAAGCATTTATAGGTGATTCCAATGGCCTCTAGTTTTGTGTGAAACCAGAACAGGAGGAGGCTCTGTGACAGGCCCAGCTGCCCTTCCAAGTGGAGCCCAGAGGTTCCCCTGGTGCTGGACTTACAGTGGCAGAGGGGAGGCTGTGTGGAGGCTTCAGCCAGCCCCTTAGGGGAATGTGTAATGGTTTATATTGATTGTCAACTTGATCAGATCTAGAATCACCTGTAAGGGATTATGTAGATGAGGATATCGGGCATGCCTGCCAAGGATTATCTAGACTAGGTTCATTGAGGTAGGAAGTCCCACCTTAACTGTGCTTGGTGCCATTCCATGAGCTGGGGTCCTAGACCGTATGACAAGAAAGCTAGCTGAGCACTAGCGTTCATTGCTATCTGTGGGCTTAATGTGACCAGCTGCTTCAAACTCCTGGCGTCATGCCTTCCCCAATATGATGGACTGTAACCTGGAACAGTATGCGGATAAACTCTTTGTTGTAGACAGTTTTTTCATTGCTGCAACAAAGAACCCAGCCAAAAGTGACTTGTGGAAGAATGCGTTTATTTTGGCTTACAGACTCAAGGGGAAGTGCCATGATGCCAGGGAAAATGATGGCATGAGCAGAAGGGTGGACATCACCTCCTAGCCAACATCTGGTGGAAAACTGGAGAGTGTGCCAAACACTGGCAAGGGGAAGCTGGCTATAACCCCTATAAGCCCACCCCAAACTACACAGCTCCAACAATGTTCCAATACCCAAACTGCCATCAGCTGAGGATCAAGCATTCAGAACACATTCACTTGTGGGGGACAGCTGGATCAAACCATCATACTCTTCCTCCCTTAAAGTGATTTTTGGTCAGATGTTTTGTTCCAGCAATGAGAAGGTAACTGATACAGAATTGCAGTGTGGCCTGCAGAATTTGGGAGTGAGATGCTACCCATCTGCAGACAACCATTTCCCATCTAAAAGCCAGCTGCTACTGGGCCATCATAGAAACTTCCCTTGACCCAAGACCACTGTGATAGTTTGAATATATGACCCCCATAGACTCAGGTGCTTTATTAAAGCTTGTAATAAAGCTGGCTGGTGGAGGTGTCACTGGGGGTGGATCCTAGGGTCCAGCCCTAAGGTGTGTTTGGGGTTGGATCTGATTTCCAGCCCAAAAGCATGCGGAGAGGTCTGAGCTCTGCAGAGGTCCTGCTTGTTGCAGATCTTGTTACATTTTGGTGTTGCTGGCTGCTGGTGATTTCTCTCTTTGCTTGGATTTATGAATGGGAGCCAGTTTCTTAAACCATAGATGGAACTTCCCTTGGATCTGTAAACTTGAAATAAATTCCTTCCTCCCATAAACTGTGTCTTGTTTGGATATTCATCCCAGCAACGTGAAGCTGACTACAACAACTACCATGTTGTCATGGAACCTGAGCGCCCATCATGAGCTCGGTGGCATAAAGTTGGGTGTCCCCAGAAACAATCCATGGAAGAGGGTTATGTGATTGGGCTTGCCCAGACCCAATGAAAGCAGAAGTCAGTACCAAGAAGAAGTGTATCAGATTGTACTGGTCCCACTTTGGCTATACTGCCTCTCTCTCTAAGCTGGCACCGGTGGCCTCATAGAGAGCCCCCTATGATGAGTTGACAGAGGAAGGGAAAGACCTGGGCCTGATTTACAGATGCTTCTGCAGGCCTTTACCCCAGAGTGGACAGCTACAGTGTTACAATCCCTCTCTGAATATCCCTGGAGGACAGTGGTAAAGGAATCCTCTCAGTGGGCAGAGTTTTGGCCAGCTCTTTTTTTTTTGTTGTTGTTGTTTTGTTTTTTGAGGTAGGGTCTGACTCTAGCCCAAGCTGACCTGGAATTCACTCCGTAGTCTCAGGGTGGCCTTGAACTCATGGTGATCCTCCTACCTCTGCCTCCCAAGTGCTGGCATTAAAGGCATGCGCCACCACACCCAGGTTGGCCAGCTCATTTGGCTATGTCCTTTGCTTGGAAGGAAAAATGGCCAGACTTGGGATTATCTACCAATTCTTGTTAGCTAGATGGCCAAACATACGGACATGAAATGAACATAAGTGGAAAATGATATTTGGATAAGAACTACATGAAAGGAGCTGGCAATGTTGGTTGTTGGTTGAGTGCCTAGCTATCATGCACAAATGCCTGGATTTGATCCCCAGGACTGCATAAACTGGGCATGGTGGTGCATGTACTCCGGAGATGGAGGCAGGAGGATCAGGAATTCAAGCCATCCTTGGCTACACAGCCAGTTTGAAACAAGCTTAGGAAACATGAGAGGGGGAGGGAATATGAGAAAGGAGAGAAAGAGCCTGTCCAAGTGGCTAGAGAACCTGTGAATGTCATCAGAGGGAGAACTTGGTGGAAGAGGTCAAGCAAATAGAAGGTACCACCCTGTGGATAGAAACAGCCTCCCAGATAACATCTCATGGGCCCACAAACAAAGTGGTCATGGAGGCAGGGAGAGATTGTGTGTGGGCCCAGTAGCATGGACTTCCGTTCACCAAGTTCAGCTTGGACCACTGCTGAGTCACAATCTGCTTGGAGCAGAGACCAACACTGAACCCCCTGATTTGACACCATTCCCTGGCGATCAGATAACCACCTAGTGAAAAGTTGAATATCCTAGTCTGTTTCAGTCCTGGACAGAGGAGTAGATATCTGGATACATCCACTGGAGGAAACACATGTTACTCTGCATGTAATATCTGCTCCACAGTATCATTCATGGGCTGACAACAGATGATCCCATCGTACCCACATGCCACAGGCTCAGTCTTCTCAGTTTGCTATAACAAAACATCTTACACTGGAGGCTTAGCACGATGTGAACTTTTCCTGGGGAGACATAACAAACATCGGCTCCCTGCAGATAGGCCACCAAGGACACACCAAAGTACGATTCTGCCAAAGACCAGCTTGGTGAACTCATGAGTTGAATGGGCTTATTTAATTACAGAGCATGGGTGACCACAAAGCAGCAGCCTCACTGGAAAGCCTCCTCCAAACATGGATGACGACCTCTCCAAAGCTGCAAAGATAGAGTCCCCCTTTCAGTTTTCCTTCCACACACTGTACACTCCGGCATCTCCTGAGAACGTGAGACCAAATACAGCTGGGGCAGAATTACATCCAGCTGGCAGGAAGGCTAGGAGGCAAGATCTCAGGTGAGGAGGGTCTGATGACCCTCCCCAACCCTCCTTCTATGAGGGAAGGTCAACAGGCCCTATCTTGAGGGTCTCTTATGAGTAGTCCCAGCTGCTCAGATGAAGATGGTAGTGAGTGCTACGCTGGAGGACAGTGCTCTGTGACACAGATAACAGGAATCTGTCTCATGTTTCTGGAGGATGAGGAGTTTAAGGCCAAGGTTTCTGATGAGGGCCTCTTCCTCCTAGACTCACCCCTTAGGCGCTGAGCCCATCCATTAGAGCTCTGCCCTCAAGACCTACCAAAAGCCCCTTGTCCTTATGCAATAATGTTAGGGGTTAGTGTGTCAATAAATAAATTTTGTGGACACACCACACACACACACACACACACACACACACACACACACAAATTAGTGCTTCTGGTCAGGGAATGCACTTCCCAGCAAAGGAAGTTTAGCAACTAGCCACATCCATGCAATTCACATTAACTGTGTCCTCACCATCCTGAAGCAGCTGGCTCGATAGCATAGCAGGATGGCCATATGAAGGTACCAGTGGTAATGCCTTGCAAGGCAGGGAACCTGAATGAGCTCTCCCATAGCCAGTATTCACAGGTCTAGAAATCAATGGGTGGAAATGGGAATGGTACCACTTACCATCACCCCAAGTGAGCCACTAGTAAAACCCGTGCTTCCCGTTCCCACAACCTTATGCTCTGTTGGCCTTGGTTCCTGAGAAAGGGATGGACTTCCGCCAAGAGGCAAACAACCATTCCATTGAACTGAAAGCTAAGACTTCTACCAGGCAAATCTGGGCTCCCAGGCTTAGCAGGAATTAGGGGGTTGGTAGCATGATTGATCATGATATTCAGGGTGTGACAGTTGATATTGATTGCCAACTTGATAGGACCTGGGATCACCTAGGAAACAAGCCTCTGGGCATGCCTATGAGGGATTATTATCTAAATTAGGTCAATTAAGGTGGGAAGACCCACCTTAATTATGGGCAGCATCATTTCCCAGGCTGGAGTCCTGGATATGAAGGAGAAAGCTGGTGAACTTTGTGGAAGAGGTCAAGTCAACAGAATGCACTGTCCTGTGGACATCACAAGCATTCATCAGTCTCTGCTGCCTGAGTGTGGACTTGATGTGACCAGCCCTGCTTCACACTCCTGTGGCTATATTTTCCTCACCACATGCACTCAAACTGTAAATGAAAATAAACTCTACCTTCCTTAGGTTTCTTCTGGTTAGGCATATTTTTTTTTTGCTGCAGCAATGAGAAAGTAACTAATATATAGGTTAATGGACAGCTGCTCCCCATTTGTGATAGTCAACCAAACACCTCTGGGATGAACCTCCAAACCAGGCACAGGTATGGGAGGAAAGGATTTATTAAAGCTACAGATCCAGGGGAAGTTCCATCACGGTGAAAGAGGTTGGCTTCTTTTCACAGGTCCAAGCAGAGAGAGAAACCTATCACCAAAGGCAAGCATTCTCACAGCAGACTGTAGTAAAACTCCAGGCTTGAGCTCAGACCACTCTTTGTATATCTATGGCTGGAATTCCCAGATCCACCCCCAGAAACACCTTAGGGCTGGAGCCAAATTACAAGCTTTGAATTTATTGGGGGACATCCATTCAAACTACCATACCAGTGAAGGTCTGAGATGAAAAGCTACCATAGAGCATCCTTAGGCTCTTGGTCAATAGGATCACAGCAACCCACTACAGACTAGGAATGATTTAAGTAAAGTGTGGGTCCCCTGCCAGGGAAAGAATCAAGATGAGGTTTTTGCTGACAGCAAAAGGAACACAAGATGGGGAAAAGGTGACCAGTTGCAGAAATAAGGACTGTGGTGGTCATGATCACTTCCCTGTGTCAAGGATGTGAAGATGCATACACTACATTGTGTATCTGGCTTTTACGTAGGTACTGGGGAATTGAACTCAGTTCGTTAGGCTTTGCAGGCAAGTGCCTTAACCATGTGAAGAAGCTTCTCTTTCTTCCTTTGTTTCTTCCCTCTCTTGGAACTACATATGGACTACATAGCCTAAGAGGTATTGTTTTGAGATCAATACTTATTAATTCTACACCACAGTCTGTGGGTTATGGGCTATCAGGAGACGAGCAGGCATTACCAAAGGATCACCCCTTTTCTGGGGAAAAGCCCAGGGTATATTTGGTGTTATACTGAATAGACAGATTATGTTACATGGAACTATGATCTTACAGTCTTTGCTGGGAGATTAAGTGTGGGTCAGAGAGGTGTCACTGGTCACATGATCAGAGCTGGTATGAAAACAATCTTCTACTGCACACATGCCATGCTGACATGAGTAAACTTGGAGTGGGGACTTTTTTTTCTTTTTTTAAAAATATGTATGTGGTATGTGTATATATCTGTATATACCTGTAAGTGTGTGTATGAACACATGTGTATGTGTGTGCACATATCTTTCTTTATTTTTTCAATTTTTATTTCCAAGCAGAGAGAGCTAGAAGAAAGACAGAGAGAATGGGTGTACCAGGGCCTCCAGCTGTTGCAAATTGGCTCCAGATGCGTGCACTACATTGTGCATCTGGTTTTTACGTAGGTACTGGACAATTGAACTCAGGTCATTAGGCTTTGCAGGAAAGTGCCTTAATGGATGAGCCATCTCCCCAGCCCTCGCATGGCTTTCTTAATAACCCTTTCAGTGAGTCTTGGGGATCTTCTCCACTCCACTCTCCAGCTCTGAGATTACAGGCACATGCCACCACATCTGGTTTTTATGTGGGTGCTGGGGAACTAAACTCAGATCCTCAGGCGTGTGTGGTCAGTTTTGCCCACTGAGCCATGTCCCCCTGCCCCCAAGGACATATGGCATGTGTGGGGTCAAACCACCAATTTTTTAGTCAACAGAGGATCTCACTAACTAACAAACTAACAAGACACAGACTGAGGTAATTTTAGCTGGACTGTGGGCTTCTCAGATACCTGGGAGAGCATCACTATTGGATGTTTCTGGAAGAGACTCGGTCAATGGGCTCTGGGAAAGACCCATGTCACCCAATGTGGGCAGCATAATCTATTTGGCTGAGAGCCAGGATGGAACACAGACTGAATAATTCCATGTGCACATCTCCAGAGCTGGGATGCTTCTTTTCCTGGGGAATGTTGTCATTTGAATGTAATGGCCCCTATAGGCTCATCTGTTTGTATACTTAATCCCCAGCTGGTGGTGCTGTTTGGGAAGGTTGGGGAACCTTTAGGACATGGAGCTTTGTTAGAGGAAACTGGGGGCAGACTTTGAGGTATTATGCCCTGGCCCCTGCTTGCTTTTCTCTGTCTACTTCCTCTTTGCTATTGTGATGTGATGATATATGATACAGGCATTTTCTTTCTGCCATGCTTTCCCCTCCATGATGGACTCTACCCTCTGGACTGAAAGCCAAAGTAAACTCCTTCCCCAAGCTTGGCATTTTGTGCCAGCAATGAGAAAGTAACTGATACATGGATATCAGAGCTCTGGGTTGAGAGCTTTTGGACCCAGGACCTTTATTGGTGGCCTTGACCTCTGACCCCTAGGCCTCTGGCCTTGGGTTGTGAGTTATTCCATTAGCTCCCTTGGTTTTGAGGTCTTTGGAATTGGACTGAACCTTGCTAGCTGTTCCCTGGGGTTTCCAGCTTCCACATGGAACTTGCCATGGCGTTTCCCAGTCTCCATAACCATGTACATACACCGATTCCCATGATAAGCACCACCTATCCCTCTCTGTGTCTTGGGGATGACTGTGCACTCCTGACCATTCTGGTTGAACCAGCTACATTGGTTCCCAGCAGTGTATGTCCAAACTCCTACCCCTGCCCAGGATACCTGTGTCCCACTGATGACAGACAGGAGACAAATCTCAGTTTGAGCCTTCATCTCAGTTCCTGGTGTCTCTAAAGAGCTTCCTCAGCTCCAAAAGCAACACTAAGGCCATTGAAGCTGTCTTGGGAAATGGAAGACTGCTTGGATCTTTCCTTTCTCATAGCCTTGTCCCCTAGAGCTCTGGTCACTCAGCCCTTGCCCCATACATCTGGCTTAGCCTCCTATGTCTTCATATGACATCTTCATGACCTTTATATGAGGACACATATCATCTTAACCAGTCATGTTCTCAACCCTGTTTCTAAATAAGGTCATGTTTTGAGGCTAGAGATTAGAACTGTGTGTTAGGTACTTTTTTTCATTGCATGACCAAATACCGTACAAGGAGAAATTTAAAGGAGGAAGAAGGGTTTATTTTGGCTTACAGTTTGAGACACAATCCATCATGGCAGGAAGTCATACAGGCAGGAGCAGGAGACAGCTGGTCTCATTGCATCTATAGTCAGGAAGCAGAGAGAAATGAGTCCTGGTGCTCAGCTCCTTTCCTTTTTATTTAGTCCAGAACCCCAGTTGATGGAATGGTACTACCCACAGTTAGGGTGGATCCTCCCACCTCAGTTAATCTAATCAAGAAACATCCTCACAGACATGCCCAGGGATTTATCTCCTAGGTGATTCCAGATCCTGTCAGGTTGACAATTGAGATTAACCACCACACTAAGCTGAACAGGAGGGAGGGCCTAGGGAAGGAGGGTGGGAGGGCATTCCAGACATCGCTGGAAGGATATCCACCTGAAAGGGTGGCTCTGCATTAACCCAAAGCAAGTTCAGAGTAATGGATTCTCATGGGGAGCAAGAATCCTGCCCTGGGACAGGTGCTGTGTGTGTTGGGGGCACTTGCTGCAGGTCAGGGACCCTAATTTCTTGGGCTGGGTTCTGGGAGCTAGTGTGGGCAAGAAGACCTGGGGATCCCAGTCTTCCTGAATAGGACAGCAGGAACCAGAGGCCCTCTGGTCAGGCTAGAAAGACAGACATTCCCAAGGACTTACAGGTCTATGGCTCCATTCATCCCATGGACCCTCCCCCATCTCCTATACCTGTACAATCCAAGCCCTGAGTTAGAGAGCAAGATGGAGATTATTACTCTGGCTCCACAGACACTGTGCCCCCTCCCACTCCCCACCTAGAACCTTCATTTGGGAGTGGTCTTGGGGGCTTAGCCACATGTGTGTCCTGCAGAAGCTGAGCCATGGCCTTGGCTTGCTTAGCTGTGACTGGCCTAGCAGACCACAGGTCTCTACCTAAAGTGAGGACACTGAGTATTTGTTCCCAGGTCCCCTGGCACGCTGTGGGGGTGTAGGCAGAAGGCAGGAAGTATTCTTGCTAAAGCCTATCTACCTTATACTTAGGGCTCAGCACTTTCTCCTGGATTCTTCTAGCTGCTCCTGGACCGTGTCCCATCCCTCTCCCATCCCTCCCCCCACCCAGCAGTAGCCTGGATTGTGTTCTCAAGAGCTCCATCATAAACCCTTTGTTCCTTCCAGTCACCTTGTCATCCACCCAAGCTCCAAACAGTGGCCTTCCCTAGTGGGTAAATCCCAGGTCTTATGTGGGGTCTTGCTTCTGATCCAGAACCTGTTGCTGAGTCCAGACCCACTTATCTGCCACAGTCCTTGGCCCTCTGGGTCTCATTTAAACATCTTCTCTCTTAATTATTTAGTATTGATCTGGAAACCAGAGCTGAGTTCCATCATAAAGAGATAAAAGGAGAAATATTGATGGCTATTCATTTTCCTTAACCTTAACAAATGAGCCCACCATCCCCCACCCACCCACTGCTGGGGCACCTGTGAACCCTCCCTCCCACCTGCTCTCTCCTAAGCTTCCCGCTTCCCTCTTACAAAGCAGTGTCGTTCCCAAGCCTCACCCAGGCTAGCTTGGTTATTTACACATTTTGAGGCTTTCAGGAAAGCTGGTTAACTCCTCAGTTGGAAAGAATGGCAGTTAAAGATTCTGGAACTTTCTCCCACTGCATACACCCTTCCTGTCCCTTGGGTATTCCCAACCCTAAGTAAACTTCCTTGCTTTCAAAGATCTGCCTTCCATCCAACTTTCTGTTGCACTTAGACCTACCCACTAAACCTTCTCGCTCCTGCCCTGCTGCTCTGTCCCTCAGTGGGCTCTCCACGTCAGAGCCAGTGATGCCCCCTTCAGGGATGCAGACTTCCTTTGTGTGGCTGGGTCACATGAAAGTCAGCAAAGAGAACTTGTCAGGGGGAGTCAATCCCAGGAACCCCTAGTGGAGTCTGTATAGAGTGATGACCTTAAGGTCTCAGGGTACAATGGTGTTTCCCTAATGATAGGACCAAGAGATTGAGGTCACATCAAGGTCAGGCTGACCCTGGCCAGCAAAAGCTAAACTGGGTGGGTGTCAGACCCCACGTAAGCCTGGTCACAGCAGAGAAGCAGATACTGGGTTCCTCAAGCTGTCCCCATCTGGCCCCTCTAACTCTGTGGAGATGGGGGGTCAGGCTGCTCAGTCTCCCTTTACCATTACTCTACAGGGACTGGAATCCCGAAGGTATCATAGCCAGCCCTGGTCATCTACATACACTAAAGTAAAAGTCATTCTCTTCCTCAGGGAATGAGGTCTTAACAGGTACCACCTCACCTCCTGAGCTGAACAAGAAAGGACTCCTGGGTGTAGACAGTGAAGGTGACCTCTAGCCCCACTCTAGTAGACAGGGCTCCTGGGTCCCAGGCCCAAAAGACAGAGAACACTTAGGGTGAGCTCAGCCCTACCCCCAGGCTGGACAGTGTACCATCTGACTCTCTCCCCAGAGTCAGGTCTCCTCCTGCTGGCTCATCCCGGATTTCTGGACTCCATTGCTTGGCTGTGGTCCTGAGGCAGGACCAGGCTCGCTGCAGGCTTTAGCTGACCCAAAGTCCTGTGGGCACTCGGCCCAGCAGGCAGATAGACGTCTGTAGTGCTGCAAGCAAGCAAGGGTTAAGGGTCTCATGGTAAGGACAGCCTACCATGTGTGTCCCGGGCCTTGGTGGCTCCACCAGTCACAGTCAAGATCATGGTCCCTGGAGGCCAGCCAGGTTCTGTCCCACAGCTGCAGTATCTGCCCCACCCCCAAAGAATCTTGCATTCTTTCTCCCTTCCTCCTCCAACAGCTGAACTGTTGGGAGGGGAGAGCCCTTGTCACATGACTCCAAAGCTGTCTGAGAGTTTAACAGATCCCACAATTCAGGGTTCCCAGGACATTGTACAGTGACCAGCTGGGCCAGGTCAGCCCAGCCCCTAATTTTCCACAAGACCCTCCACATATAATCCCAAATCAGCCTGTCACACACTGTTCCTGCCTCGAACTTCCCTCTGCCCATTTGAAAACCTCACAGGATGGGGCTGTTTGCTGACCCCAAAGCAGAGAGGCCTCCCTTGCCAGTGACCTCTTGACTATCTCCATCCCCTGAGCCAGCCACCATCATCTTTGGCTGAGCCTGCACTGCTCCCTCTGTGGTTCTCAGCCTCCTTCCCCCAGAGTGAACATTTAAGAGCTCTACTCAGGACCAGTCACTCCCAGCTCCCAGCCCTCTCCCTCCCCAGGGTCTCTGACATGGGGGCTTTGTCCCCATGCTGATCAAGTGTCAGGCATAGACCTCAGGCATGTTAGTCCCCATGGCTGGACAGAGGGCACTCTCCCCACCCCCTCCTTGCTCCTCCCAACTCCTTAACTTGCCAACATGTCCTTTTCTGTCGATCCTCGGTTCTTGGATACTGGATACTCGATACTGGATATGGTGTGATTGTATACAGAGGAAGGAGAGCTGACTCCACCCCCAGACAGCGGCCACATAGGACCTGAGGATTCTGCCTAAGGAAGCAGAGTCTCCCCTCTTCAGCAACTGGCCCTGATCATCGGCTGCAGCTACTGGCTACTGAAAGTCCACTTCCATTTCCCGCCCCCCAACTCAGGGCCAATCAGAGAATACAAAATATACTCCCTAAACCAGTCTCTAGGGACACCCTACTTCTACTCAGCCTGCCTGGGCTTCCCCAGATCAACAGCCTCCGGTCAGGGCCCACTATTTTGGAAGTACTGTACATTTTATGGAGCTATAAAAGTTACCATGTAAAGCCTGTGGCTGGTGTTCTTAGAACAGTCAGATGTGTGCAGCCAAGACAACTGCCTAATTTTAGAATATTTTCAACATCCTAAAGAGACCCCCTCATTAGCAACCCTTTCCAAGCCTCAGGCACTGGCCAATCTACCCTTTGCCTCTATTAATTTGCATTCTCTCAGCACTTCACATGAATGGAAACAGTAGACACATAGCCTTTTAGATCTGGCCTCTTTGAGTCAATATGACATTTTCAAGGTTTGCCTGAGCTCTAGTGTTTATCGGGGCTTCCTTCTTTTCTCTATTTCCATAATGCTCTATGGCACCAACAAACTACACATCACTGGGTGGACATTTGTGTTGTCCCTACTTTTTGACTATAACAACAAATGTATGTGGACCCACTTTAGTGTGGATGTACATTTTCATTCCTCTTACACACACACACACACACACACACACACACACACACACACTGCACTAATCTGAGTTCTCTAGAGGAAGAGAACCAATAAGAAGAATACATATTATTAAGGGGATTTATTAGATTAGCTTACAGGATGCAGGCAGGACAGTTGGAGAACCCAGGAGCTGGTCAGTCCATGAGGCTGGATGTCTCAGAAGTCTCAATCTGGTGCTGGAGGGTTCCTGGAGAGTTGTTGGTCTTCAGTCCATGTTGGGAGGCTGATGAAGGTGGATTCAGAAGACAGTGAGGGACGGCATCAACAGGGTAGCCGCACTTACCAGCAAGGAGCATGGACAGCCAGGCAAAAGGCCCTGTGTTTCCTGGAGCATCTTTATATGTAATCCACCACCAGAAGGGCTACTCTGGGAGACGGTTTTCCTCTCTCCATCAATCCTCACTGGAAACACCCTCACAGACCTGAACAAGAAGCGTGTCTCTTACTTGACTCCTAATCTGTTCAAGATGACAATAGAATTTAACTGTCACAGATACATAACTACAGATAGACAGATGGTTGATATAGAGATGATATAGGTGAAACATACATAGATCAATAGCCAGATGATAGACTGGACTCATAAATTGTGATGCTCCCCCACACACACACACGTCAAACTCAATTTCCTTTTGGTGGTTTCAGAGGTTTTATAATCTTACAGTAGTAAGGGCAAAGATGGCTATTCCTGGAAACATACTCATTGAGCCCGCAGTTGTCAAAGATTCTTGTTAGAACTGGATCCTTCCTCCTTCCATTTCTATCAGCTATATACAGAAGTCACAGAAAGTGTAACAACTGTTATTAATGGAATCCAGTGCACACAGGGGCTCACTGTCTACAGTTCTAGCAGATTTGAGATACTTCACGTATCAGGGTGTTAAACTTCCCTTTTCTTTTCTGACTCAGTTTGTTGCAAGACCTTGGGAGGTGTCCTCCCTGGGCTCATGTTTGGTTGAACTTGGATAGCATAACAGATTTGGAGGTATCACTTGAAGTTCTTATTAACTAACTGTTTTAGTACAAATATTGTATTCGTAACTGTTCTCATTGCTATGAGAAAATGCTTGACCAAAGTAACTTAACTTGTAACTTTTGGCTCACAGTTTGAGGGTAGAACCCATCATGATGGGGAAGGCATGGCTGTAGGAACACGGGGCAGCTGCTCACATTGTGTCTGTAGTCAGGAATCAGAGAGAAATGAATGCTGGTGCTCAGCTCATTTTCTCCTTTTGATTCAGGCTAGGACCCCAATCATAAGATGAGGCAGCCCACATCCAGGGTGAGTCTTTTCTCCTCCACCAGTCCTTACAGACTGTGGAGGTTTGAATCAGATGTCCCCCATAAACTCATATGTTCTGAACAGTTCCCAGGTGATGGCAACTTGGGAGGTGGAGCCTTGCTGGAGGAGGTGTGTCACTCACTGGGTGGGGACCTGTTGGTTTATTAGACTCTAGCTTGCCAGTATTAGTTCAAATCACTCTCCTGCTTCTATTTTCCACCTGCTGTGGCAGAAATGCTGTTCAGCCTCTGCTTATGCTGTGCTTTCCCCTGCCATCATGGAGCTTCCCCTCGAGAATGGAAACCAAAATAAACATTTTCTTCCCATCAGCTGCTTTTGGTCAGGTGTTTTGTTCAAACAATGAGAAGGTAACTACAACACAAACATGCCCAGAGGTGTGTCTCTATGGTGAATTTAAAAAAAAATATTTTATTTATTTGTTAGAGAGAGAGAGAGAGAGAGAGAGAGAGAATGGGTGCGCCAGAGCCTCCAGCCACTGCAAATGAACTCCAGACACATGCACTCTCTTGTGTATCTGACTTTATATGGGCACTAGGGAATCGAACTCTGGTCCTTCCACATTGCAGGCAAACGCCTTAACCGCAAAGCCATCTCTTCAGCCCTCTATGGTAACTTTAAATCCAATCAAGTGGACAAAAATGAGGTACCATCACATATACCCAAGGAAAAATTGTTCCACATTGTTTGATGGGTGCTTCAGAGCTAGGCCTGTGATCCTGGCTCACACAGTAACACCATGATACATAAATAAATGGTTGGTCTGTGATCCAAAGTGCCTGCGCATTTTCTATCCCCACCGATGATGAACGAGGGATCCAGTTTCATGATCTCTCCCCAAACACTTGTCACTGTCTGCCCTTTGTATCATGGTCATCCCTGTGGTGTCTGATGGTCTGTCTGTGGTTTGGATTTCCTTGGTGACTATGGTATAGAGCATCTTCTCAGATAACCACTGGCCATTTATGTAACTTCTTTGAAGCAACGTCTGTTCAAATTCTTTGCCCATTTTCAAACCTGGGTCCCTTGTATTCTGTCCCTAAACTGTAGCAGCTCTTTACGTGTCCTAAACTGTGATGCTCGACCTGATTTACAATCACCTAGTAGACACACCCCCGGGCTTGTCATTGAGGGATTTCCAGAAAGGATTAAGATTAACCTTGGAGGTAAGGCCCACCTGAATGTGGGTGATACCATTCCATGGGCTGGCTTCCTGGACTGAATAAAAGGAAAAGTGAACAGGGTAGAGAGATGGCTCAGCAGTTAAGGTGCTTGCTTGAAAAGACTGATGACCTGGGTTCGATTCCCCAGTATACACATAAAGCCAGACGCACAAACTGGCACATGAATCTAGAGCTTATTTGCAGCAGCAAGAGGCCATGGTGTGCCCATTCTCTCTCTTTCTCTTTCTCTCTCTCTCTCTGCAAATAAACAAATAAATCGTTTTGAAAGTTTTTTTTGTTTTTTCTTTCATTTAAAAATTTCATTTATTTACTTATTTTCAAGCAGAGAGATAGATGAGGCACAGAGAGAATGGGCACCCAGGGGCCTCCAGCCCCTGCAAACTCTATCTAGATGCATGCACCACTTTGGCATCAGGCTCTACGTGGGTACTGGTAATCAAACTCAGGTCATTAGGTGTTGCAGGCAAGTGTCTTAAGCGCTGAGCCATCTTTCCAGCCCAAGGTTGTTGCTGTTTTTTTTTTTAATTTTCATTTATTTGCTTGCAAGGAGAGAGAGACAGAGACAGAGACAGAGAGAGGCAGAGAGAGAGTATGGTCATGCTAGGGCTTCCAGTCACTGCAAACAGACTCCAGATGCAAGTGCTACTTTGTGCATCTGGCTTTACATGGGTACTGGGGAATTGAACTCAGGTCATTAGGCTTTGCAGGTAAGCAGCCTAACTGTTGAGCCATCACTTCAGCCATAAATAAATAAAGGAAATAAATAAAGGCAACAGGAAGCTGAGCACCGGCATTCATTGCTCTGCTTCTTGACTATAGACACAAAGTGCCCAGCTGTTTCCGGCTGATTTCCTATCATAACGGACTGTATCCCCTCAAACTAGGAGCTATGAGAACTCCTTTCTACCTCAAGTTGCTTTTGTTAGCCATCTTGGCACAGCCATGAGAAACATAGGTAATCCATAGACACTAGCCCTGAACCAGATATGTAATTCATAAATATTTTCTCCCGCTTTATGGGTTGTCCATCCACTTCCTTAATGTAGTCTTGACATACAAAGTTTTTAATTCTAGTAAAATTTGGTTTATCTTTTTATTTTGTTGCTTATACTTTTAGTGTTATTCATAGAAACTGTTGTTTAACACAGGGCCACCAATATTTATTACTAATTTTTTCTAAGACTTTCATAGTTTTAGCTCTTACATTTGGTGCTAGGCCTCATTTGATCATAATGTTGAGAATCTGGGGGTAGACGAGTCATCTTAATTTTTGTGTACAGGCACCATTTGTTGGAAAGACCATTCTTCCACTCACTGAATGGTTTTATCATTCTTTTGTGGTTTTTTGTAGGTAGGGTACTGCTTTGTCCCAGGCTGACCTGGAATTCACTCTGTAGTCTCAGGCTTGCCCCAAACTCATAGTGATTCTCCTACCTTGGCCTGGGATTAAAGGCATGTACCACCATGCCCAGTGGTCTTATTATTCTTACTGAAAAACCAACTGACCATAAATGGGAGGATCTGTTTCTAAAATCTCAGTTCTATTCTACTGAGGACATTGCCTTTCTTTATGCCAGAGCTCCTCTCTCTTTGTTTCTCTCCATATGTGTGTGTCATTTTGGACAGAGTCTCAAGTGATCCTGGCTGGGTTTGAACTTCTGACTCTCCTGCCTTCACCTCCCAAGTGGTGAGATGACAGGCATGCATCCAGCTTTGGAACTGCACTCTTTAAAAAATTATTTATTTATTTTTAATTTTATTTTTTGTTTATATTTATTGCCCAAAATTAGATACATTGATTGAATAAATATTGTGCTTGTATTACCATTTCCCTCCCTGTTGTAGTCAGCCACACACCACTGGGATGAATCTTCAAACCAGGCACAGTTTATGGGAGGAAATGATTTATTCAAGTTACAGATCCAGGAGAAGTCACATAAAAGTGAAAGAGGCTGGCCCCTCTTTCACAGGTCTGAGCAGAGAGAGAAAAACCCATCACCTACACCACACACAGAATAGGAAAACAGGCAAGAGAGCCAAAGATAGAATTTCTTCTCCTTTATATAGCCTTAGAGTGGGGTCTTACAACCCTTCCCCAGACTTAATGGCTTCCTGAGTCTCTGGACTTTGCTTCCTGCACTGCCCACACAGGAAAAGATGTTTACGTCTAGCTTCTTTGAGCTTCTTTACATCCTGCCCCCTACTGAGAGGCTATCTTCCTGTAAACATCTTCAGAGACCTTTCCAAGATAATTAAAAAGATCAAGTTGACAACAAACCATCACAAGTCTACCCCTTGTCAACTTGAAATTAAATCATATCTCTTTACATCATGCTTAATTCCTAAATGAAGACAGTAACAAGATCATAATTCTGCCTAAAATTATGTAACTCTCCCACATACATGTAATCTCCCCCCAACATAAGGCAAGGTCCCTGAACTGTGAGTTTTGTAAACCAAACCAAGTTATGTGCTTTTAACTTACAATGGCACAGAGCAAACATTTCCAACTGCTATGAGGCATAATAAGGAAAGACTGTGCCAATGCAAACTCAACAAACATCAGCAAACATCCACATCTGCAGTTTAAGTCCCATAGCACAACCAATGACTGACAGTCTCCGGATTTTCCGATTCTGTACCTCCAGCTTGCCTGAGTACCTGGTGAAACTTCCATCTCAAGCCAACAGCATTCTATGGTAGCCCTTGCAAAGTCCTGGTATGTCCAAAATGTCTTCGGGTCTCCATTGCAAACCATGGTCCACCTTCCAATGGCTTCACTTGCCAATCAGGGACTTCACGCCCTGTTCCAAATACTGCATCTCAGCAGCGGCTCCTGGAACCGTGTGCACTTCACGGCCCACTCCATGCATGCATTCCTTATGCTTCCAAAAGCAATACCAGGTATGCAGGAGACAGCCATGTTGTTAATTCAGGGACAAAATAGATGTGACTTTGAAGAGCAGATTCCTTTCTTTCAGCAATTTCCTTTCCAAATAGCTTGCACAGTCCATCTTTCTGTCCTTCCTGGGTGGAAACCCTTCAGGTATCTCTCCATTGTTTCAATGTAAAGCAGTTGGGCCATAATTAAAAGCCAGTCTCTGGGCCAGTAAGTTAAACTTGCTTTGAGGTTTTTCTAACTTCAAATCTTAAATTCTCAGTCCCATATCCATAGCCAAGCACACAGTCCATTTCTTAAATTCAGCCTTGGTCAAAGTCTCTGGGCATGGGCAGTAGGACGCATCCACCCCTTGACCCAGGCACACACTTCTATTAAGGTTTTCTGCAGTCTCTCCTTCCCCGTAGAAAGTTCACAAGCCAAGCCTCCAAATACAATTCTCTCTGCACTGAGCATTTCCAAATCCTCACCAGAATAGTTTATAAAACTTGGCTTACCGCTCTGAAGGCATCTTCAGTTGCAAGTACTAAGTCCATGTCCATTCCTCCAGCACACAAGTTACAGAAGATCAAAATCCACATGGTCAGATTCATCTCAGCGAATCACCCCACTCCTGGTACCAAATCTGTCATAGTTACCCACACGCGCTGGGATGAATCTTCAAACCAGGCACAGTTTATGGGAGGAAATAATTTATTCAAGCTACAGATCCAGGGGAAGTCACATAAAAGTGAAAGAGGCTGGCCCCTCTTTCACAGGTCTGAGCAGAGACCTACACCATACAGAAAGGGAAACAGGGAAGAGAGCCAAGGAGAGAATTCTTTCACCTTTATATAGCCTTAGGGTGGGGTCTTGCAACCCTATCCCAGACTTAATGGCTTCCTGAGTCTCTGGAATTTCCTTCCTACACCACCCACACAGGAAAGGATGTTTACTTCTAGCTTCTTTGAGCTTCTTTACATCCTGCCCTCTACTGAGAGGCTATCTTCCTGTAAACATCCTCAGAGACCTTTCCAAGATAATTAAAAAGATCAAGTTGACAACGAAACCTAACCATCACACTACCCCAATATTTATTTACTTATTTATTTATTTATCATTTTTTCGAGGTAGGGTAGGGTCTCACTCTAGCCCAGGCTGACCTGGAATTCACTATGTAGTCTCAGGGTGGCCTCATAGTGATCCTACCTCTGCCTCCCGAGTGCTAGGATTAAAGGCATGTGTCACCATGCCCGGCTTATTTATTTATTTATTTGAGAAATAGGAATGATGATTTTGCTCAGCTCATTTTCTCTTTTTTATTCAGTTTGAGACTCCAGCCCATGAGACAGTGGCACCCACACTAAAACCTCTTCAGTTGTCTCTGAAAACACCCTCATAGACACACCTAGAAGTTTGCTTTGTGATTCTAAATCCAGTCAAGTTGATCATTAAGATTAACTACCATTATCTTAAGATTTTCTATATACAGCACCACATAATCAGCAAATGGAGGTAGGAGTTTTTTTGTTGGTACTGGAGCTTAAACACTAGGACCTCACCCATGCTAGGCAAGTGCTTTAGCACTGAGCTATATCCCCAACTCTCTTAGAGGTAGCTTCACGTCTTGGTCTATTTGGGATGCTATAATAGACGACCAGAGACTGAATGGCTTTTGAATAGCAGAAATGTATTTCTCACAGTTCTGGAGGCTGGAAGTTCCAGATAAGGTCATGGCTGATTGGTGTCTGTGAGGGCTACTTTTCCAGTTCATAGATGACCATATCCTCTCTGTGTTCTCACATGGTAAAAGGAAAGGAACCAGGGTCTCTCTTGGGCTTCATTTATAGGGCACTAATCTCTCATAACCTGATCCACCCCACCTCCAAAATACCATCCCTTTGGGATTATGATTCCAACATGTGAGTGAGGGGTAGGCGCTTGTTCAAAACGGGTGCCTTTTCCCTAATCTTCTTGCCTAATTGCCCTGGCTAGAATGGTGAGGAGAAATCTGGAGACTTTTCATGTGGTCTTGTTCCTGACCTTTGGGGAAGGGGCGCTTTCAGTCTTCACCATGGAGAGAGATGGACAGGCCATGACACTGGCTCTGGGCTTTCCACAGATGTCCTGGTGATTGAAGTGTTTCTATAAGGAGAGAATGTGGTGCTTTGTAGGCCTGGGTTTCTTGTCTATGGAAATGATCACAAGGGTTTAGTTGCTTGGACTGTTGTTCCATGTTGTTCTCTCTCTCTCTCTCTCTCTCTCTCTCTCTCTCTCTCTCTCTCTCTCTCTCTCTCTCCCCCCCCCCTCTGTTTTTTGTTTTAGGCAGGGTCTCTTTCTAGCCCAGGCTGACCTGAAATTGATTCTGTAGCCCTAGGATAGCTTTGAATTTTGAACTCACAGCAATCCTCCTACCAAAGTCTCCCAGTGCTGGGATTACAAACACAAGCCACCATGCCTGATTGAGTCTTTTTCAACATAAAACTATCCTACTACTCCTGAGACCTGGCCAGGAACCTAGTAAACAGAGGCAGACCTCCTTGCTTGAGTGAGCTCCATCTCTCTCTTTCCTTCCTTCCTTCCTTCCTTCCTTCCTTCCTTCCTTCCTTCCTTCCTTCCTTCCTTCCTTTCTTTTCTTTTCTTTCTTTCTGGCAAGGTGTCACTCTAGTCTAGGCTGACCTGGAACTCACTCTGTAGTGCAGAATGTCCTTGAACCTAGGGCAATCCTCCTACTTCAGCCTCCCAAGTGCTGGGATTAAAGACATGTGCCACCACGCCTGCCCTTGAATGACCTATGATCTACAAAGAGTGTCTGATTGTTCTTCATGTACTTCAGGAAAGACAGAAGGGTTCTGTAAACACACACACACACACACACACACACAGAGAGAGAGAGAGAGAGAGAGAGAGAGAGAGGGAGGGAGGAGAGGAGAGAGAACATGAGAGCACACACAAGCGGGTTACTGTGTGGGGCAGTGAGTCACTAGCCTCTGGAGAGGAGCCAAGTGTTAGCTTTTCAGTCAAACAGGGCTCACCGCTGACGACCTTGACTCTTCCTGTTCTGAGTGCCAAGGACAGATTGCCACATGTCACATGCTACGTAGCTCCTCTACGACATATGGGAAACTGAGGAAAGCCCAAAGTCACACAGAAGGAAGGACTCTGAGATGGGCTGAGGGCTACAAAGGCCCCAGTTTTCCACCCTCCCACACCTACAACCCTATCTTCCTTAGGCAGCCAGCCAGCCCTTCAGGGATGAGCTGAACAGGGGAAGGTAGGGAAAAGCCTCCCATGCCAGGCATGGCCCTGGTCAACCCCACTCCCCTCTCTCCCTTCCTTATACTCTAACATAGACCCTGTGTTTGACTATAGTGTCTTGGAGCCCAGAGAGAAGGGTTCTCAGGCTCAGTCAACGGCAGGTGTCCACAGATGCACCCTTGGAGCACCCACCTGACATGCTTCCACTTTGGTCCCCAAGATCTCCAAGGTTGTTATGAGGTCAGACTGGTGGGCTACCGAACAGGGCATTTCACATGTGTCCGTGGCAAGTTGCAAACTCTGTGAGGTGGCTCCCACATACTCTCAAAGCCCATCCTCTCAGCAAGTGTGTGGTGTGTCAGATCCTCTACAAGGTCTGCATCTTCAGTGGCTCATGATACCCTCCTATCCCCCTCCCCAGCCTCCTCTCCTGCAGATGGAATGCAGCCCCCCCCCAAACCTGCTCCTGATCTGTCTGGCCTGCTTCCCCTGCCTCCGTCTGTTCCCAGTCAGAGTACTAACTTTCTGCACCTCACCTTGGAATGATCTCCCTGACCCCCACTGGCAAGGATCCTCAGGTGTCAGCAGAGACTGGACCCATCCTAGTACCTCTGGGATTCCTGCTGCAAGTTCATTCCATACCAGGAACCCCTGGGAATTTGTTATAGATGTAACCATTTTGGAATAAAACCTGTCACCCCCCCCAAAGCCTAAGGGCCTTGAGGACCCTTGGAATAGATCCCAGTACACAGTGAGCACTCACTATAAGTCTGATGTACTGGCGAGGAAGAGGACACAGTGGGCTGTCCCTTGCATGGTTCACCTTGGGGTCCAGTCAGCCAAGTCTCTATTTCGTCCTCGACACCTTCCAGGAAGCCATCCAGAGGGTGGGCCTGGACCCCTGGAAGGGCACAGTCAGGGGAGCATGAAATACAGTAATTGGAGGTGCCCCTGCGGGTGCTCCAGTCACCCCGTTCCAACACTGAGTGCACCTGTGACATTCCCAGAGGCAGTCTCTTTCTGGAACTCAACCAGACACTTCCCCTTTCCATGGGACATGGGATTGGCTGTCTCGAATCCTAGACTTTCAGGCCCACCTACTGCAGACAAAGCATGCTATCTTTGAAAGCCCTGCACAGGCGCCACCCGAGCCCCCCATAACGTTCAAGACACCTGAGGAAGGGAGGGACCTGAAGCTTTTTCTCGGGACACAGGGTTTGGAGCCCTTCAGAAGTTCTAAGTCGCGTCCCGGCAAGCACCAAGGTCCGGAGGTTTTAGGTGCGGTGGTTCCGAGACCTCGTGGTGGAGGTTGCGGGTACTAGAGCACCCCTAGGCCACCCTGGGCGCCCCGCGGCGGTAGGCGTGGCCTCGGGTGGAGCAGCCTGGGGGCGGGGCCTTTGGGGGCGGGGCTTAGGCGGCGTATAAAAGGCGCGGAGCGGGGCGCGTGCCCAGTGGAAGCGAGGGCGCGCAGCAGCCTCGGCGTCAGAGACCCTCCGGCCACTCATCAGGCCTCAATCCCTAAACTGCGTCCGCGCCCCTCTCTCGGCGTCCCCGTCCTCCGGCTCCGCAGCGGCCCCTCCGCCGGCCTCCCAGCAGCCCCTCACCTCGCTTCACCGGGCCCGGCGCCCCCCGATCGCCCAAGACCAATTCCAGCTCCGCAGGCCGCCCGCCGCGCACCGCCATGGGGGTGGAGGGCTGCACCAAGTGCATCAAATACCTGCTCTTCGTCTTCAATTTCGTCTTCTGGGTGAGCGGGGCGGGGGCGGGGGGCGGGGCGCACCCCACCTCGCCGCAGGCCCGGCTGGGCGCTAGGCCCGGCCCCGGGGGCGCAGCGCGGCGGGGAAGTTGCGGCGCCACCTGTGGGCTCGGGCCTCGAGCCGGGGCTGGGGGGCTGGGGTGGGGGGTCGGGACCCTGAAGCCCCTAGGAATCCAGGGTCGGGGTGGCGAGCCCCGGGCTTGGACCTCCTCGTGTCCTAGTCCAGGACCGCTGCCGGGCTGGGGCGTCCGGGAGCTTCTTGGCCTGTCCCCGCTGAGTGCTGACCGAGGCGAGGCCTGCGGGCCAGAGCCGCTAGAGGAGGGGTCCACACAGCCCTTCATGTCATAGTTTTCGGGGCCACTCTTCCCCGCCAGCTCCGAAGGGGCTGAAGGGCGGGGCTCCTGGCGCCCCGCCCCCATGAGCTAATCGCGGCCACCGCCTGTGGATGGGCTACCCGGAGATGGGGGGGGGGGGCGCACACACTGTCCATGTCTTGGGGATGTCCCAGACTCTTCTTCCAGCCCAGCCCAGCCCAGCCCAGCCCAGCCCTACTCACCCTCCAGTTCACCATCCGGAGGATCGGGCTCCCCGTCAAATGTTATGATCCACTCCAAGTCCCATATACTGAGGGCCAAGCTGTCCCTCCTCCTCACCTGGCACCTAGCTGTGGAGCCTTTTGAGGAAGTGAGGCACTCAAGTTCTGAGTTGGCACACGCGAGGTTGGCCCCTACAGATAAGAACACAAGGGTTTGTCTACATCCAGGGCTTGGGTTCCTTTGACTGTGCAAGGTCTGGGCTGGGTTCTTCACTTTGGAAAGAGAGGCACACCCGTTTGTCATCTTGGGGTATAGACTTGAGGGTCTCCTGGATTGAGAGATACTTTTGTCTGTCTACACCTCTGGGACGTGTACTCTGGTGTTCGGGCCTTTTGTTTCCATTTCCTGCGGGTGTTGGAATCGTGGAGGGGTGGAGAGTCTTCCCAGCTTGTCTGCTGGGATCCAGTGGGTGGTGCCAGCCACTCCTCTGGGCATTAGGCCACTCTCTCCCGACTCCCACCCTCACCCCCGCCCTCCTGCAGAGCAAGACTGACCTCCCCCTTCTTGCTAGAGAGGAATGGTAACGGGGTCATGTCGAGGCGTCTATGTCTCAAAAGTTGAGTCAGGGAGGACAAACTTGTAAAATGGCCCCTAGAGTGAGTGTGTGGGACTGAAGACATCTGTTTTCCATCTGGATTGCTGAGGATCCCAGGGCGGGGTCTATGGGTAGTGAGATTTGGGGTAGGGGTGAACTCAGATGGGAATAGAGTGAAGAGGGGTGCTATCCACTACCCCAAGCCAGGCAGGGCTGAAAGGAAGTCGTGGAGACCACAGGAAGCCACATGGGTGACTAAGATGGGTTTAACTCTGTCTTAGCATGGTCCTGGGGTCCTTGGCAGAGTTATTGATCGGTGTCTGCCTCTAGTGGCCCAGGCAAGGAGGAGTTAAATACACACCTAGGGAGTCCCTCAGCTGGCTCTTGAACCAGGTTTTGGGTTAAGGACCTTGCAGGAAGCTGGAAGCAAGTAAGAATGAAGGAAGGAAGGAAGGTAAGTAGGTAGGTAGGTAGGTAGGTAGGAAGGTAATTCCTCTTCTTTTGGCCCACCCACCTGCCCCAGCTGGGAGCCCCTCCCCCAGGCTCCCTGGGTGGCTGGGGATGGGTGAGGCTGGTGTTTCCCTGGCAGCCGCAGTGGAGGCCTAACATCCCTGGAGGCCCTCATTATTGAGGCTCCAGGAAACCGTTTTGAGGCCTCTCCCAACTTCTCCCAGGGGTCCTCCCAGCTCAGAGTAGTGAGAACTGTATGCCTCCAGTCTCGTATACCTTCCCCCCATGCTGGCCCTGCAGTGGTTATAGATACAAAGCAGAGCAAGGCATGGCTGCTGGGCACCACCCTGGTAGAAGGCCCCTCTTCCTGTGGCAGAAATTACTCTGTGGCTGAGAGCACCGAGGTGCCATGGAGTTGGGGTGGGCGGCCCCACCCCACTGCTCTCAATCCTGGAACTGGGTTCCCTCTAAAGTAAGGGTTTAGGTTCCCTGTTTTCTGGAGTTGTAGGCAGACTAGTTAATGCACTGGAGTGCAAAGAAAGGGGCTTGGCACACGGAAAGTTTAGGAAATGGATGCTGGATACATTGTCTAGCAGGGATCATAGCCAAGGATAGCTGAGCAGTGATGTAGGAAATGCGTGGGGAGGGGTTGTGGACATCCGGTGCCTAAGAGGCCCTGGAGGCCCGTGGTGGACGTGGCACAGTGCTGTAGGCTCTGAGGGTGGAAATGAGAACAAGACATGTCTGGATGAGCACTTCATAAAAGTTCCATTTTATTTAGAGGGAAAAAAGGGCTTTTCCGTGGGAGTGGACATTCCAGGCACCCTAGGCTGCTTCACTAGGGAGGAACCAAGGCCTTGCACATGTGAACATGTACACTCTGTGCCTTGTTGCCTGACTGGTGGTGAGAATGGCAGCCCCAGGCAGAGATACCCTTGGCCCTTTCTGCGCAGACCCAACTTTGTGACTAACAGGGTCCTGAGCTTCCGGGTTAGGTGGGATGGCGACAGGGCAAGAAGAGTGGACACTTGCCCCTTGAGAGGGTCCCCAGACTCCTCCTGCTCTTGGGAACAGGTCAGGAAAGCAAGAGGCCCCTGTTCTTGCTTATGCTCTGCTTGGCTTCTTTCTTTCTGTGAAATGGGTGTGACCAATGGTTCTCCCTGGGATTGGCCAGGAAGCCCCAGAGGTGTGCCACCAGTCCTTGTTGGCAGGAAGGCTGCGTGTCTGCTTATCCTCCTGGTGGGACTGGCTACTCCTCCAGCCTAAGGTTGCTGATGGCCACCTTCCAGTGGCAGCTAAACCCAACATGAATGAGGCTGATTACAGTCTTCTAACAGGCATTTAATTCTCCAGACAGCACATGACTGTCGGTTACCTAGCTGTCTATTGCCTTCCTTCCGGGTGAGGGGTTGCAATCCAGGCAGGCACTGGGCAGGACAGGGACTTCCTGTGCCTGGTTTCACTGGTGGGCTAGCAGACTTCCCCTAGTGCTCCTAGGCTGTCTGGTTGCCTGGCTTTTGGGGAGACAACTTGAGGAGACAAGTATTGGGCTGGGCAGCCTGAAACGAGGAAGTCTGTGGTTTTGTCTCTCAGCAGGCTGGCCTCAGAGAGGATGTCTGAGCAGTGAGGGGCACAGAGGTGGAGCAAAATAGTGGGTAGGGTTTGGAGGTCCCAGTAGTCTGGGTGGCAGGCTCTACTGGGGTACCTACATACTGCCACCCTTACAGTAAGAACACCCACTCTGTCCTTCCCCCCCCCTTGGCCTTAGTTCTCTAAGAAATGGAATTCACCCCATGCTCCTGGAAGCCAACTAGCCCTCCCCCAAGTCCTGTTCCAGCACTTGAAATCCAGCAAAGTGGTAGGGCTTCCATCATAAAATCAATAAGCTTAGAGTCCAGGTGCCTGGGGAGGAGCAAACAGTCACCCTTGCACAAGCCTGGGATTTGGAGCAAGCTCAGGTGGGGGTTGTATAGTGCAGGGTATAGTTGGGGAGAAGTCTAGATACCTGTCTGTCACTCTAGTCCTGAGATCTGGGGCCCTGGCAGGAGACATTGAGTTCTTGGTGATTGTACCGCCTAGGGTCATCCACTTTATTTCTGCTGGATAACATCTCTAGAATTGTCCCTCAGTGATCTTCACATGTCCAGTAGGATGTCCTGTGAATTGGCATGCCTTTGACTTTCTGTACTGATTGCCTGAGAGTCCCTGGTAGCTCCACAGACACACCTTGCACTTCTGGGTCTAGCCTGAGCCCCTCCAGCTGGCCTGCTGCAGAGCATGGGCCAAGTTACTTGAGGTCACTTGGGGGTCTTCCAGGTGAATATCAATTTTGGGAGGCTATGCTGGTAGTGGGCTTCTTAAGCCAGTGACTACAAAGAAATATTGGGAGGGGACAGTTGCCTTCCTGCTTGTGAGGTCTGGCCAGAGCTAAAGGGTTGGGGGGGGGGGGGTTTACAGCTGGGGTATCTAGAGTTTTGTAGCTCCAAAGCACCTTGAGTTATTACTCCAGGCAAGGGGCTGAGAAAGCCTAGATGGGGATAAGGTCCAGAGGTGGGGTGGGGGTAGGAGCCACCAGCTCTGGCAGGAGGGGCTTGGTGATGGGTGCCCTGTGCTTTCCCAGGTGTTGTTTCATCTCCCACATCTTTGCCCAGTGTCAGCACCTTCTCAAGGTGGGTCTGTCTATAGCACCCTATGGCCTGTGCTAACGCCTGTGGTTGGGCATTAAGGTTGGCTCTGCGCTGCAGCTGATGATGAGTTTCTGTCTAGGGCTCGAGGTACCTGGAGTGGCAGGGTACAAGAATAAAGACCCCATGCCACCCATCCTCCTGGGGTTAAGTTTTGAGACCCTGGGCTTGCAAGGGTCTGTGGTGTGTGCCAGGCACAGACTGTAGCTGCCACCTTCCCAGGGTTCTTGGGGGAGTTCATGTACCCTCTCACCTCTTCCACTGCAGAACAGTCTTCACTGGAGGCCATGATAATGGCTCATAAAAGTTGCACTCTACTGCGCTGCTGTCAGACTGGTAGGGTGATAAAGAGACTGAGGTTTCCAAGTGAGGAAGCGGTAGCATGGAGGTAGAAGCCCACAGTTCTTCCCACAGCCCTGCAGCCTTGGCCTGGGGCACCCTGGAGGCAGGGGGCCATACCCAAGTGGCAGCAGGCATGGCCTCTTGGGAGCTACAGATAGCGACTTCATCTACCCAGGACCTTTCTACCCATCTTCTGAACCCAATATTCCTTCACCCTCCTTAATTTTCTGTGAAGCATATAGCTCCAAGCAGCCTGGCACCCTGAAGTCCCTACTATGCCCATCTCAGGAGGGTCATTGTGGCCGTCTGGGTCCACATATCCTTCCCTTGGTGCCAGGATTCCTGGGGAGGGGACAGAGCAGGCATGAAGTCTTTCCTTGGAAGGATCCCAACCTTGTCCCCTGTGCCCCAAGATAGCAGATTGCCCTCCACAACCCATGATCATGTCCTGGCTCCTTACATCCCCCAGCCTGTTAGTAGGGCCCCAGGCCTAGGTTTTTGCCCTGCTTCCTATTTTTAGACACTGGGACAGTGGCTTCCTGAGGTGAGGGGCCTTGAGAAAAGAGCTGAGCTTCCTGACTGAGGCGAGGATTCCTGTCCTTTCTCCAGCTTCCTTCCTGCCTAAGCCTCCTCGGGTGGGCCACAGTAAGTCCTTCCCTTTGGATGGCCCAAGTAGAGTCCTGTGTCCCCAGTGCACAGACCAGGCTCTCCTCTCCTGAGGTGGGTAACAGTCTACTCCTTCACTGTCTAGGGGATGTTACAGGCCACCAGCACCTTCCAGATGCTGAGGCAAACAGGATTTTGGGTGTATTTCCCAGTATGCACCACATACCCAGATAGCTGTGAGTGGGTCCAGACCCTGACTGCCCTTGCCTTTGTGGAGGTGTGGAGGGACATGTGCCCAACTGGTCCTGAAAAAGACAAGTTGAAGTGAGGACGGCCTCCTGATATGTAGGAGCATGTGAACAATGTCTGGGGTGACCATATAGACTGTGGCCAGGCCAGGCTGGGTGACAGACAGTACCCGCCCCAGAAGTCACAATCCCAGATATCTGACCCTCCTTAGTGTAGGCGGCAAGCAGCTGATGCAGAGTAGGGAGCTGCCCCAGGCCTGTTCCTTTTAGCCACTTCTGGGAAACAGCAGACCAGCCGGGCAGGGACCCAGCGTGCTTGGCAGCTCCCTCTCATTACAGTTGAGTCTGTTATGTGTTAGTCCTCAGGAAGGAGGAAGCAATAGAGTCCTGAATAAAGTTATGAATATGCCTTCTGTCCCCTGGCAAGGAGTGCTCCAGGAACCTGGACAGGCTACCTGAGCTTGTCCCTTGCCAGGTGGCGGAGCCTCCTCCTATAGGCCAGCTTTGAGCCCAGGTGTCTTGACCCCTGAGTGGATAAATAAAGGAATTCTGGATTCTGTGGTTTCTAAGACCCAACACAGATCATCTCCTCAGTGCTGCTAGGTTTAGTGACATCGAGCATAGCACCCTGTACGTGCTAGTGTCTGTAGCTTTATTTCCTTTTTACAAATGAGCATGTGGGAAGCACAGGGGCTGAGATGGGCCTGAGGTCACGTGACACAGACATGATGCAGCAGAGGCTTGGCTACTCTAGACCTTTTTGCCTGGGACTCCTGTCTAGTGGTGCCGCTCCATTTGGTAATTTGGTATTCATGTTTCATTTTTTTATTGAGAACCTCCATACATACAGACAATATATTTGATCATAACCCCCTCCCAGCACCCTTCTATTCCTCCTCCTGAAATACCCCTCCAGTGAAGAAGCCCTTCTTTCCAGCTAGTGTCTCTTTTATTTTATTTTTTGATATTTTTCCCTCCTACTGTGCAGCCCTTGTGTAGGTAGCATTAGCCACTGTGAGGTAATCAGTACCATGGCCACTTTGTGTCTGGAAGACAGTATTGCAGAGTACTCCTTCTATTCCTTTGGCTCTTGCATTCTTAATTAATTAATTAATTTGCAAACAGAGACAGACAGAGAGAAATGGGTGTGCTAGGACCTCCAACCAGTATAAATGAATTCCAGATGCATACACCACTTTGTGCATCTGGCTTTATGTGGGTACTGGGGAAATCAAACCCAGATCGGTAAGCTTTGCAAGTGTCTTAACCACTTAGCCATCTCTCCAGCCTCTTACATTCTTTTCTGCCAACTCTTCCACAATGGTCCCTGAGCCTTGGAGGGTGTGATAGAGACATCTCATTAGTGCTGAACACCACTGTCACTTCTTCTCAGCACTTCAATCAATTTTGAGTTACTCAGTGGTCACTACTATCTGAAAAGAGAAGCTTCACCAACCAAAAATGAGCATTAATATATGGGCATAAACAAATCTTTTGAGGGCAATTTGGTGGACATAATATATCCATTTAGCTAGACATCAGTAGTAGTAAGACTCCCCAGCCATATGCCTATTAGGTTTTCAGTCAGGCAGGAATTCCCTCCTCAAATCCAATCAGAGAGCAGTTGGTTTTCCCCATAACAGACTTGCCACCATTGCACCAGTTGGCACCTGTGGCCTGGCTGGCCAGCCATAGAACTTATAGGGACAACTCTTGGTTAAGACTGTTGATGACTTTTCTCCCCCAACAGGCTACATCGCTCTTTCAAGCCATGCCATGATGACAGCTAGAAACAGGGAGGAGGTTGCCATCCCAGCTCCAGCTTGATTTCTCAGGGACCTGCAGCCCAGTATGGTGTCTTCAGTAATAGGGCTTTACTCTCTGCTTCTTGTGAGCAAACGAGCCTTGCCAATAGCCTGTCCTGTTTTAGGGGCACCAGGGACCTCCCTGGCCAACAACTCACTGGAAGTTATCCCACCTCGGGCACTAAAATTTTCTTGTAACGATCTATGGCTTCTGAGTATAGCATTGCCCATCCCACAGGGTACTTCTGCCCGAACTCACTCTCTCTCTCTCTTTTTTTTTAAAGCTATTATTATTATTTAGCTATGGCTTCTTCATAACATCTTTAATTTTGATTAACCCTCCTCCCACACCCTCCTCTCTTCCATCCCCTCCCCTGACTCCACCTAGACCATTTTCCCCCAGTGTGCCCTCTCCTCCCACCCTTACAGTTTCCTGCCCTCTACTACTGACTTTTATTCCAATTCACATACAAGTCTAAACATTTGAAACTAGGATCCACGTACGAGAGAGAACATGCGACATTTGACTTTTTTATAATCTTTTCCAGATCCATCCATTTCCCTGCAGATTTTATAATTTAATTTTTATAGAGTTGAATAAAACTTCATTGCATAACTGTACCACATCTTCATTATCCATTCATCAGTTGATGGGCATCTAGGCTGGTTCCATTTCCTAGCGATTGTGAATAGAACAACAACACACTGGAATGAGCAAATATCTCTATAATAAATGTGTAGAGAGTCCTTAGGGTATATGCCAAGGAGTAGTATAGCTGGATCATATTGTAAATATAATTTTAACTGTCTTAGGAGCTTCCACACTGATTTCTACAATGCCTGGACCAGTTTACATTCACACCAACAATGGAGAAAGGTTCCTCTTATTCCACATCCTCACCAGCATTTATTGTTATTTGATTTCTTGATGATAGGCATTTTGGCAGGAGTGAGATGGAATGTCAGAGTAGTTCTGATTTGCATTTCCCTGATGGCTAAGAATGTACATCATGTTAGATGTTTATTGGCCATTTGTATGTCTTCTTTTTAGAACGCTATTCAGTTCTATAGTTCATTTTGTGATTGGGTTGTTTAATTTCTTATTATTTATTATTTTTAGTTCTTTGCACATTCTGGACATTAATCCTGTCAGATGTATAGCTGGTAATGATTTTCTCCCATTCTGTAAGCCTGCATCTTCGCTACTCACAGTATTCTTTGCTGCATAAAAGTTTTTTTTGTTGTTGTTGTTTTTTTTTTTTTTTACATTTCATGAGGTCCCAGTGGTTGGTTTGTGGTTTACTTCCTGAGCAGCTGGGGTTATGTTCAAAAAGTCCTTGCCTAGGCCTATATGTTGAAGTATTTCCCCTACTTTTTCCTCTAGCAGTTTCAGAGTTTCAGGTCTGATATTAAGGTCTTTGATCCATTTGAACTTGATTCTTGTGCATGGAGAGAGATAAGGATCTATTTTCATCTTTCTGCAAATAGGTATCAAGTTCTCCCAGCACTATTTATTAAAGAGGCTGTCTTTTTTCCAGTGAATATTTTTGTCAAAAACCAGATGACTTCCTGGGTTTGCATGCGGGTTCTCTGTTCTGTTCCATTGATCTACGTGTTTGTTTTTGTGCCAGAACCATGCTGTTTGTTAATGTGGCTCTATAATATATCTTAAAATCAGGTATGGTGATACCACCAGCCTTATGTTTGTTGCTCACAATTGCTTTGGTTATTTGAGTTTTTTTGTGCTTCCTAATGAATTTTAGGATTTTTTTTATTTCAGTGAAGGATGGATGTCATTGGAATTTTGGTGGGGATTGCATTTATTCTTCCAATCTATGAATATTTAATATCTTTCCATTTCCTAGTGTCTTCTTCAATTTCTCTCCTGAGTATAGAGATCCTTTACTTCCTTGGTTATGTTTATTCCAAGGGTTTTGCTTTTGTTTTGAGTTTTTCTGTTGTTGTTGTATTTTTTGGCAGTTGTGAATGGAAGCATTTCCCTGATTTCATCCTCAGCATATTTGTTGTTGCTATGTAGGAAGGCTACAGATTTCTTTGTGTTAACAATTTTGTATTCTGCCATTTTGCTGAAAGCAGTTATCAGTGCTTCACAGTTTCTGGTAGTCCTTAGGGTCCCTTATGTATAGAATCATACCATCCACAAATAATGATTAATTTAACTTCTTGCTTTCCTATTTGTATTCCTTTTGTGTCTCTTGTTTTATTGCTATAGCTGAAACTTTCAGTACAATATCAACTCAAAGTGGAGAAAGTGAACACCCTTGTCTTGTGCCAGATTTTAGTGGAAAATGTTTCCAGTTTTTCCCCTATTTTTGTATATTGTTGGCTATAGGTTTATCATAGTTGATTATTTTGAGCTATGTCTCTTCTATTCCCAGTTTCTTTATGACTTTTATCATGAAAGGATGTTGGATTTTGTCAAATACCTTTTCTACATTAATTGAGATGAACATGTGATTTTCGACCTTAAATCCATTTATATGGTATAATTGATTTGTGTATTTTGAACCATCCCTGAATCTTTGGAATAAAACCCACTTGATAAGGGTGAATGATCTTTTTGCTATGTTCCTATATTCTGTTTGCCGATATTTTGTTGAATTTTTGTATCTATGTTCATGAGGGAAATTGGACTGTAATTTTCTCCTTTTGCTGTGTCTTTATATGGTTTGGGTATCAGGGTAATGCTGGATTTGTAAAATGATTTTGGTAGTCTTATTTTATGGAATTATGGAATATTTTTAGAAGCATTGTTGTTCTTCTCTGAAAGTCTGTTAAAACTCACTAGTGAATACATCTGGGCCTGGACTTATTTTAGTTGAGAGGGCTTTTTTTTTTTAATAACTGCTTTGATATCATTGCTTACTATAGATCTGTTTAAATGGTTTATCTCATCTTGCTTTAATTTTGATAGATCAGATATATCTAGAAAGTCATCCATTTCTTTTACTTTTTTTTTTTTTTTTTTTTTTTTTTTTTTTTAGGTAGGGTCTCACTCTGGCCCAGGCTGACCTGGAATTCACTATGGAATTCAGGGTGGCCTTGAACTCATGGTGATCCTCCTACCTCTGCCTCCCGAGTGCTGGGATTAAAGGCATGCGCCACCACTCCCGGCTCTTTTACATTTTTTATTTCATTTCATAGTGGAGTATATTTTTAAAGTATGGTCTTATGATTTTCTGAGTTTCATTGGTGTCTGTTGTAATAGTGCCCTTTTCGTCTCTTAATTTTATTAATTTGGGTCTTCTCTCTTTTGGTCATATTGCTAATTGTTAATCAATTTTGTTTATCCTTTCAAAGAAACAACTCTTTTGTTGTTGTTGTTATTGCTATTTCATTAATTTCTGCCCTGATCTTTATTATTTCTTTCTCTCGTGATTTTTGGTTTGTCGTCTTCTTCTTTTTCCAAGGCCTTAAGGTAGTGATCTCTCTATTTTCTTAATATAGGTACTTATAAATTTCCCTCTTAGGAATGCCTTCGTTGTATCCCATAGGTTTTGGTTTTTGTGTTTTCATTATGCAAATTTTGATTTCCTTTGTGATTTCCTCAGTGACTCATTTGTCATTCAGTAGTGTACTGTTTATTTTCCATGAGTTTGTATGTTAGTCTTTCTTGCTGTTGGTTTGTAGTTTTATCCCATTGTGATCAGATAGAATACAAAGAATTATTTCAGTTTTCCTGTATTTGCTTTGTGTCTTCATATATGGTCAAGGGTGGACTGTTCTATAGATGTCTGTTCCATGATGCCATTTAGTCCAAATGCTTCTCTGCTTCTTTTTATGCTAGGATGTCCTGTGAAGAGGGGAGAGTGGAGTACTGAAGTCACCAGCTACCATTGTGCCTGGTATTATCTGTGACTTGACAACTAGTAGTGCTTGTTTATGAAACTGGGGACACCCGTGATCAGTGTATATCCAGTGTAATGTCCTCCTGTTGGGTTGTTCCCTTAATCAGTATAACATGACCTTCTTTATCTCTTGCTTTGAAGTCTATCCTTCCAGACCTTAGAACAGCAACACCTGCTTGTTTCCTAAGCCTATTTGCTTCAAATACCATTTTCCATCCTTTCACCCAAAGGTAGTGGCTGTCTTTTATGGAGAGGTGAGGTTCTTGAAGCCATTGATACTGAGGTGGGTTTTTTTGTTTGTTTTGTTTTGTTGTTGATACTGAGTTTTTATTGAAAGGAGTTGTTGGGGTCAGCTTTCTAGTTGCTGCGCAGAAAGAACCCAAACAAAAGTGGCTTGTAGAGGAATGGGTTTATTTGGCTTACGGACTTGAGGGGAGACTCCATTCTGGCAGGGAAAACGATGGCATGAGCAGAGGGCTGGACATCACCTCTGCCACAGCACTGCAAACAGCGGCAGGAAGGTGTGCCAAACACTGGCAAGGGGAAG